>CM060958.1:129532907-129787907 GCA_030765055.1 Mantis religiosa
ATGTCTGAACTTACCTGGTTCTCGTCTGTGAACATAAGTAGTATTTTCTCAAATTTCGTGGTACATTTTTGCATTTAAATGATTACCTTTAATCGTTTTTAAAAATTAAGTTATTTAATTATTCTGTCTTAAATGTATTTATGGAGATCGCGTCTCTGATTTGCTAGATTTTTGGGCAAACTAAGGTGGAAATGCAAAGAATAGCTAAGAATAGCAACATTTAATAATATTCATTTATTATCATTTTTTATTCCTATTTTACCTAAAGGTATATAATACAATTTACAAAAACATAACGAAATTCAATATAAGCTGACAAACAGTAAACATCAAGATGAATCATTTAGCTTAAGAAGTATTTTGTTTAAGGAAGCCATGAAATATTGATAAGTTTTGTAATTCATCAGAATATGTGTAAATGATTTTCAGAAAGTGCAACCTAAGGATTGAAGCAATAATTCAAGTTCGTATCTTTCAAAACAGAAAAACGAGCAATCAAATAAAATGTGAGGGACATCTTGAAGATGATTTCCACAAATACAATCAGATGTGGATTTGATTTTGAATCGAAATAAGTAAGCCGAAAATTTGCCATGTCCAGTTAAGAATTGAGAGAGAACATAGTTAGCATTAACGAATTTACATTTATGTCTGTCAGAAACTGTTTAGAAATATAAATCCTTAGTCAAAGCATCACAATCACTTTTTAACCAGTATTCATTCCAGTCGTTGATGATAATCTCCTTTAATGTTTGCCTCACATAAGAAATAGGGCATAGAGTGTATGTCTGTGGAAGATCTGAAGTCGCAGCTCTCTTTGCAAGCTCATTGCCAATCCCCACGTGCCCTTTGACCCATGAAATACACAGATGAGAACTACATAATAATTGACTTCTTATTTCAGCTGCAATAGGACTGCTGTTTTTCGTATCTTTCAAAGCTGCAATTGTTGCTTGTGAGTCACTGTAAAGACGAGCGGTACATTGTAAGTTGTTGCACCATTTCACTGCTTCACGGATTGCTAACAATTCAGCTTGAAAGACTGAACACTCCTTGGCAAGTCTGAACATGGAAGAATGTCATTCTATGGAGCGAGAGAATACCACAAACGCACATCCTACTTTAGCATTTTTATTAAGCCCTTCAGTTATCCGAGAGCCATCTGTGTAAATGGAGTACTGGTGATATTCTGCTGCACAATCTTCAAGGAGACTAGAGACACCGGTGGCTGGATGAGAAGCTTGTTTAACTGGTTGTTCAAGTTGCAGTTGTGAAATATGTTGTGGCAAAGCTCGGCCATTTCTAATGTTGTTGATATTTGCCTTATATACACCAGTAAGAAAGACGGGTTCAATATTAGCAATAATGAGCACTGCTGGAGTGGAGATGGTGCGGTATCCTCGAATGATTCTTAAGATGTATCCACGCTGTATCTGTAATAATTTAGTCTGTGCCTATCTCTTCTGAAATATACTTTGGAATGCTCCTACACAATAGAGAACCATAGGTTCAACCGCCCCTTTATAAATTAACTCAAAATTCATTACGCGATATTTGTTTTTAAAATAAATATCTTTCCCCAAAACATTAAATATATCAAGACATTTAATTCATGGTTAAATGACCATAAAAGAACTGCTACGGCCGATTTATCAGTTTTTTTTGTACTTAATGTTACGAAAATATTCATTCGTTCTGGTTTCCAAATTACGTTTCGTCTTACCAATGTAAACCTGATCACAATCTAAACAATTATATTGATAAATACCAGATTTTTTATTATTAGGAATTTCATCTGTTTTAAGAAAAGATATAGCAAATGTTTAATACTATATTTATTTTGAGGAACTAAAGTTATACCAACTTCTTTATTTTTTCTTCAAAATGTTCATTAACCAAAGGATGGTAAGTTAATTTTTTAAAATTATAATCACCTTTTATTTTTGAAGGGTAGAAATATCAACAGTTTTTTAATTTTTAAATTTTTCAATCTTCTTTTGTATAAAGTCCTTATTAAAACCATTAATTAAATCAGTATTAGTAATATGTTTATATTCTTTATTAAATTCTTCTTTATTAATCTATAAATCAAACTATTAAAACAGCACATTTATGTGAAAAGAGTTAAAAAATTATTTTTTATGTAATTACCTATATGAGTAGAGTTCCTATAGATACCAAAACCTAATTCTTTTTATTTCTTATCTTAAAATCTAGAAAAGGAAGAAATCTATTAATTTCAGTTTCTAATGTGAATTTTATAGTTTTATGTCGTAAATTTAATAATTTTAGAGCATTTTTTAATTTATTTATCACGAACAATAGCCAAAATATCAACATATCTACACCATGTTTTAAAAATAAAAGGGAATGCTTAGGGACTTGCATTTCGAAAACAACTCATAACAAGATCAGCAACAAAGGTGAAAAAGGATTACCCAATGCTAAGCTAGAAGTCTGTTAAAACATTCACTATTAAATGTGAAAATATTTTGACCGTATTCGGAGAAATAAGTGTAAGAGTAAAAAAGATAATGTAAATGCAACATATCAGATTTTTGTTTTGTTTAATGCGTTGGTAGTATTGGTAGTTAAAGTAGGCACAATCCTGCTCAGAGAAGTAAAATTCTGAAATGTGTTCTCAGAAAAATATACGTGTATGTTAAAGAGTTGCACCAAACACGGCACTGCTTGCGAAGTCTGGTTCCCCCCACGTCAGTACAAGGTGCGCACATGGGGGGGGGGGGCATGACGGCTGGCATAGACCTCGGAAATGGTCATGTATGATGGAATCATCGAGGTCAATATATCTCCTCACTCCAAGGCACACTAGGCTAAGATCTATGAATCTCAAGTCAAAGTGTTTGCTGGCTACTAAACCAAAGATGAACCCCAAGATGATAGTAGTGGTGATGATGATCATGATGCTGATGGTAGTGATGGTGAAGATGATGATTAGTATTAGTATTATTAAACATCCTCCGATGCCAAGTCTCTCAGCCGATGAATGAAATGACTGAAATGATGCCCAAATGAGTCCAGGGTCCATAAACTTAGAGTTGTCCGATATTTATCTTTCAAGTTATGCGAAAACCCTGTAAAAACCTTATCCAGATAACTCAACCTGACCGAGATTCGAACTTGGAACCTCTTGAAGAGAAGCAGACACCCTACCACCTTCGGTAAAAAGGCAGGGGAATCCCCGAGTTGACACCTAGGCTCCCGCCAAGAGATCCGCCTATTTCTTTGCGTCCTTCGAAGTTACTAGACCTTCCGTCATTAGATACAGTGAACTCCGGTTCGTACTGTGTTGCTTCAACACCAAAAGGACAACGAACCCTGACGGCCGCCTTGTTTCGCTTTTTCCCTTTAGGGTTGTGCTTTCTCTAACCAAGGTCTTCAAGGTGCATCTCACACTTTATCTCATTCCAGTTGTAACAGTAATTTTGAGTTATATTTAGAAAAGGTATGAAAAGTTTATAAATTTATAAAAAAAAATGATCATGTAAATCTATTTAGTCATTTAAATAAATAAAAATATACGTAATTTTGTACTGGCCGTAGTAATAATTGTATGACGTAATATTGTGATATGGAATTAAATCGGCCAATCACAAAATTAAGGAATAACGATAGTTACGAAAAATCAACAATCTTAGTATAGAGGTTGAGTAATGGTGAGTGTGATGAATATTGGTGCAAGATCAAGAACATTTAAGTAATAGTTTGAATCTGTATAAATATAACAAAGTAAGAATTTATCGACATGTTGGAAGTGACTGGGAAAGGAAGTTCAAGTAAAATGTAATCTAAATAATACAATTAAATAGTTACAAAATTTGACTTCTCCGAAAATTTATTCCGAACCACGCCTGAAACCAAGTTTCTCATGACTCTTATTTAATCAAACAAAATCATCAAGAAACAAATCAAAATACAACGAATTAACTCTGTTGTATCTGGCTTCTCGACGTGGTTCTTCGAAAAGCCAACGTGCATCCCATCTCAAACACAGAAATCCCGCATCAAATTGCGCCAGAACGAGTGGCTGATTAAGATGGAGACAAATTAAGTACGAATATAGAATTCCTGTTCGACAGTGGAGAGTGAGAGACCCCAGGGTAGTGAGGCCCGGGTAGTCTGCAAATGAAAATCCAGGGAAAGACCTGTCTCTTCCCTTCAATTACCACATTGTCCTCTCAAGTCTTCGAGAGGTTAATTACTTGCCTACGAATTCCCATCATTGCCTGATATTTAAGCCATCCCTTATTATCAATTTGGATTTCGCTCTTGGCCCTCAACGCCATAGCGGGTACGCGGGTTCTCTGCACAAGCTGATTCACCTGCATACGTCTGTTACCACACATCCCAAACAACTTTCTTTTGTTGTATGACTGAGGGGAGCCAATGCACAAAAGGAAATGAAGCTTCGGATGGCTCTGTACCACGTGGCCAATCTGTCTACTGAGCAAGACGAAATACAGTGTAACATACTGACGAAGTGTAATACTATAAAGACCAAAGAACACAACTTTCAACTCAATACAGCGACACCTCATTCCAGAAGTGGAAACGTTAATGATTGAAGACCTGGAGAAAAGTTGCAGCATTCTTCTAACAAAGGACGGTTTTCCCGCCTAATTCCCTACAATCAGTCTCGGACATGACGGAGTGTCCTATGTGAGTATTAAAGCTAGGTAAGAGCCTAACTGCCAAAATGGCTCATCATGGACCTGTCGCATCGGACCACTGGTGCTAGGGCTTCTTTGTTCCCTATGTTATAGTCCGGAATATTGTGCTTTTAGTTAAAGCTTTTTCAAACAATTATAACCCCTATCCTTGTGCACCCCTTCGAGATTTGAGGCATGGCCGTAGTACGCAATCTGCGATGACTGCAGTAGTTATAGAATAAAATACTCCAGGTGTCCGCCTACGTAGAACAGGCAGTAGCGTGTCTGTCTCACGTTCCAAAGTTCCCGAGCTCAAATCTTTGTTAGGGTAAGATTTTACGGGGTTTTTCCTTATCCTGAATGATGAATGTTGGATAACTCTAAGCTATATATGTCTGGGCCCATTTAAGCTTCATTTCATTAATTGTCCGATATGACCTAACGTTGCAGGGCTTAAATTTTTTAAAAAAAATGTGAGTTATCTATTCTGTACTCCAGTCTTTCCACTTGAGAGTATTCATGAAGTCTCATTTCCTTCATACGTGGATGATGAAATTAGACGCGGGTCGTAATAGTTTACCACTCATGCGACACCATCGAACTATCTTCGTTTCGTCTGTTGGGGACTAAACCTCAGAAAATGCCGTTTAAGTTGACAGAGATTCCCTGCGTTACAATTTGACACACCTGATAACACAGGGGCAGTCCTAAGCAGCAACAAAAGCTGGGCTCCTTTACGGTCACCTAAGAAATGTTTGGAAAAAAACAAAAATTTCAATACTGACGTCACAGATTTTCCGTTCCAAACCAGAGAGATACTGGGCTAAGACAAGATATTGCCTGGAAGCCACACCTAAAGAAAATCTAGGTACCTCCTTTAATTCCAACGTCATTTTCAACCGTCATCTTACAACTCCTAAATCCGTGACTAAGTGGTTAAAACTTAACGAAATTACGACACTTTATAACTCAATAAGTTGTTTCCTGCCAACGCCAATTTGCTTGCACAGCTCTGTTCTGGCATCGAAGCGGTAACCCTGAACAAGTGCGAAGTAATAGGTCATGGCCAGGCAGCGAAACTTGAATGCAGATGCAACAGGTTAGACTAACTACACCACAAGTTGTCTAGGTCAGTGTAGAGGTAGAGTGAGGAGCAAGTCAAAACAAATCAATATGAATCACACACAACACTCCACGTACAGTTTGTTTCAGATGAGGTGGCAGCTCTCGAAATATGCGCAGAAAATTGGACGAGTTCATTTTCTGTTAGGGTGGAATACGATGTTAATTACTTTTATTAATCATGCGGGCTGGGCTGGCGATGGACATAGCTACAAAAAGTTTTGGCGCTTTCTGTGATGTTGGTCACTAAACTCGTGTGATTGGAGTTATTGTCGGTTTCTGCGCGGTCCGCCTCTTGAACCGTGCACTTGGAGCATGTTGTCAAAATGTTCATGATTATATTTTATTTTAATTATATATACTCGTTTAGAAATTTTTATGACAAAAAATTCTGTATATTGTTATATTATGTTTTCTTCATTGTCACTAATCTAAAATGTTAATTATAAAATTATTTTAATGCAAATTTGGCTCGGGGCAGACCCCCTCATAAAGACAAAGACATATTTAAAAAAAGGTGTTATAGTAATGCTAAGTTGTTGTTAAATGTTCATTTATTATTATATTTCATTCAATGTATGTTTATTGTTATAGTTTATGTATGTTATATTTATGTTATAGTTCATTGTTGCAAATAAAATTGTTAAATTTGGGACATTCTTCAAAATATATGGAAACAAATTATTGAAGTATTTAAATTAAAATTATTTTCCATATCTTTTGAAGAGGGCATTTGTAACGATATGTTTTAGTTAGATCTTTTTATATGAATATCCATTTGGAAATTCTTGTTTTCTGATAAGACTATTAGTGGGCCATGTAATGATAATATAAAAATTAATAAAGGAGTAACGATGGTTACGTAAAATCAGTAACTTTGAGATAGATATATGTTCTGTAATCTTGTTTCATGACGATGGAAAAATGTCGCGGTGAATATAAAAGTTTTGTTATGGAAAATTAATAGCCTTCAGAAAGAGATATTCGGCATTCGTAATAGTGATGAGAGAAACAGTCAGAAGTGAGGAATTTTAAGTAATTAACAGAAATTATATTATAATTTAAAATAAGGATTTATTGATGTGTTGGAGGTAACCTACAGTGATTGATTAAGTATCATTCATACTTCCATACTCTGGGGGAGGTGGGGAATCATCTTGGAGAAAAATCCACATAAGGAATCGAACCCGAGACCCCTCGCACAGCAGGCAGGTGCTACGTGTCTAGTCGGTACTGTTGATACTTTATAAAGCTTCATCTTAATGTCAATGCCATTATATAATTATAATTTTTTTATACTGCCATAGCACATTTACCAACTGTATTTAATATTTCATAATGCAACTTGGGTCTCTATCTCGTCGCCATTATTGAATTACTTTGGTCAAAATTAAGAGTAATGCTGCAAGAAATATTAATTCATTTACGTTAAACAATAACAATTCGAACTATAATTTGAAATATAAATTGGTTTTTAGGATAGTATTAAAATCTTAGATTGTTATTTAATGAAATAAAAAGATAATCTAACAGTTAGAAGCTATAAATTTCGTTTGTAACTTCTAGTAAAATATATAGCTGTAAGGATTTCACTTCAGCTAGTACTGGAACTACCACTGCTATTTACCTGGCGGGTGCTGGTTGACAGGGACTATTCAGTTGTGCTGTACCCGCCTCGCAATTAATGCACTGTAACAAAGAGGGCGGGCGTATCAGCAGTAAGGGTTGAGTAACTTCGCTGTACAGTGTTAGTTCGGTCCCTCGTCAGAACCAGGCTGTTTTAGTGGTGGTGTTTCGAGAGGTGAGTGTAAACTTGTAGTTCAGATTTACTGATTACTGTTATGAGACTTTGGATCCTTCTGAAAATCCTAGTTGCGGTTTGAATACAGTTACTGCAAAGAGTATTCGTCTAATGCCTGATTTTAAGGATTTATGGATACTGGAAAATCATCAGCATAAGTACATCAGGGACACTGTCTTAATTATTGATTAGTGAAAAGGGGAATACAATGAACAAACATGTATTATCTATTCATAAAAAAACATAGTTCAACATTCAAAATTAAATATATGCAGTATAGGATGCAAAACAAATATTCGTCTACACACTGAAAATGGTGTAGAAAGTTACGGTTAGTAATTAGTAGGTTCTCCATTCCTCATAATCTCTTGCATTCTCCTTGGCATGGATATCACCAAAAATTGTGTGGTTTCAACAGTAATTTTACGCCATTCCTATAGATTCTTTATATTAGATATGTGATTATTTTTTTAACATTTTTGTCTAGTATACTCCACAAATTCTGTATTGGATTCATGTCTGGGGATTGCGATGATGTCGTCATCCATCGTAGAGTATTATACAACAACCATAGCCTTGCATCTAGAGCTGTGTGTTTTGGATCATTATCCTGTGTGAAAATGTAACCCTCAGAAAGACCCATATTATTCATAGGGTAAGGTGACCTTATATGGAATACTTTTTATATGTACTTAATTTATTGCCAAACAATTTGATATATAAATCTGATAACTGATAAAACAATTCCGCGCTAACTTAGGAATATAGTATTCAAAACACAAAGCAGACAGTCTGTAAAGTTAATCATAACAAAATATATTCTAGAAATGCAGACTTGTTTCCTATTGGGCACATAGTGATCCTAATATGGAATACTCTAAACAACATATGAGCAAATAGAAAATCAACCAATTTTGGTCAATATATGCTTGAAGTAAGCGACCATTATAACAGAAAAACACGTTTAAATTGATATTCTGTTTAGAATTTTATAGTCAATTGTCAATATTACTGTAAATTAACATTTTAACTTGCATAACACATTATTTTTCACGCACTTCCCACAATTGAACCGCTATTTTGGGTTTCCAGCACACTGTTCATGGGCCCATAACTTGCATGTTTGGCACTGAACCCAGTCATCATCAACACTTTTTGACTTGCCACAGTAGATACATTCAGCATCTTCCTCAGACAAGATTTCACTAGACGTCTTCTCATCTTCAGAACTGGAGCATGTTTCATTGCAGAGTTTCTTCGCTGTCTTACTGCTTCCTTTTTCGGGAAAGGCTTGCGTTTACTGGAAATCGGTTTATTTGTAGTGTGATTTAGCCTGTTCCAACTCTTTCTTGTTTGGAGTGGACGTAAGTAATTTTGCTGACCCAGGTTTTGGACCTCTTTTGTTTGTTGCACTTAAACCAAGGCGGGGAAGCAGGCTTAGTTCACATATGCTGGTGCTTGATTGTTTAGAATTATCGCCAGCTTCTTTGCTGCTGAGTACTCTGGACAGTGATGTTGATTCAGG
Source organism: Mantis religiosa (assembly GCA_030765055.1). Taxonomy (NCBI): domain Eukaryota; kingdom Metazoa; phylum Arthropoda; class Insecta; order Mantodea; family Mantidae; genus Mantis; species Mantis religiosa. Next base: position 129,542,026 of record CM060958.1, read on the forward strand.
TGTTCTCAAATATATGGAGGGATTCCTATTTAGAAATTTCTTGAACCACTTTCTTCCGGCAGACTCATTTTCTCTGTTGAATGGGTTTGCTATGTTGTTGGCACGAGCAAGCTGAAAAGCAAGTCTGCGTACATCTTTACTGGACAGCCCAAAAAATCTTTTTTCCATCTCCATACAATGATCCTCAGGTTCCTTTTCCATATTGAACGGCAAAGTGGGCTTTCTTCCTAACGGGACGTTAATAATGTCATCAATATTTAAATTTCCGTCATTGTTTAACATTTTTATAAAACGGAAAAGTGTCCCTCGTGGTACACAGTATGTATTTTGGGCTCTAAGAAAACCCATCTGTTTGGAGCGCACGGCCTCTATGGCTGCTTTCATGCTTGCGGCATCCCATGTACGTTTTGTCAATTTTCCCGGCATCTAAAACAAAACACGCAATAATTCTTGTTAGAAAGCAAATCTTTACAATGGTAGAAATGGTTTTGAAATATTTAAGTTAGAGCAGAAGAAAAGAAATAAAGTAATAAAATAAAACTACTAATTTATTCTCAGCGAATTTCGAAGTGATAAATGTTTACATCTCATTTATGCATCCTGACCACTAACTCAAGGTAGTGAAATTAATACTATTTAATTATTTTGGCTTCTATGTGCAAAAGCATTATAACAATTATTACCATATAAAGGTGCTCCCAATATGGAATATTCAACATTGAGATCAATGCGGTATTCCACATTAGGAACATTTTCGCCATTTTTTTTAACCATTCAGCACATGAGCCAGTTATAGCAGCCTTTTAGTAAATTATTCAGGTTAATCCCACTATGATTCATATATCAGAATATAAAAAGTAAATGTTAATTATACTTACTTTATCCAGCTGCACTGCCCATTCAATCACCAAGTCAGAAAAACTCAAAACTTGGGCAAACTTTTATGGTGACACAGAAAGGCCACTTAACCTTATCAAGGAACAAAGAGCACTGTCTTCTACACTAGCGTTCCTGCGGTAGCAGTTGCACTCTTTTCCAATAGATGTCACTTTCATACAGAGTGAGAACTTAGGTATTTCACATTAGGCACGTTTCCACATTAGGGCACCTTACCCTACTTCTGGATAGATGTGCTTTTAGGATGTTTACATAAACCGTATGGTTCAAAATTCCATCAATAAAACACAAATCCCCCACACCATTTGCACTCAGACAAGTACTGAACCGCCTCCATGTTTAACTGAAGCTGTTATAATTTTCTCCTGAATCTCCCAATTCCTTTTTTCCCACACTTTAACACGCCCTTTTGCCTTAAAGAGGTCAAATTGACTCTCGCCAGTAAACACAACCATCTTCCAGAAATTAAACCCTTCGTATTTATGTTCTTTTGCAAAAGTAACTCGCTTCTTTCTGTTGATTTTACTGATGTATGGTTTTCTATGGGCTGTTCGGTCTCCATACTCAGCTTCGTAAAACACTTTTATTTTAGTTTGTGCTGAAGTGGACTTTCCTGTGTGTGTTTGAACTGCAAAAGCAAGTTTTGGAGCACCTAGTTTAGGATTTTTCTTGAGTTCTCTAAATAACTGTCGTTTCTCCATCTCGGATAGAACTGCAGGACGAACCCTTCTTGATTGATTTTGGTAAGTTTTGTTCTGACCAAACCTGTCTTCACTGTACTGGTAGGTCTTCCAATGGTTTCTCCAATTTCTTGTAAATATTTTCCTTTGTTAAATGACTTGATGCAAATTTCTCTCTCTACTTTTGTAGTTTCGACCCATATTACTTAAATAGCAGTCAACGGCTAAGAAAACAGAGATGGAGCACAACTTCATAAGAAAAGAGAAGAGGTGTGTGTCAGCGAGGCACCATACCTAGACGAATACTTGTTTGACATCAAATGGGACATGATTTTAAATAACGCAGAGCTACTCCCTAACTAAGCAATACATGAACCCAAATTGCGATTTATTTTTAATACTAGATATCAACTGATGTAAGGAAATAGTTATTGTTCCTTTCTTATCTATATTTTTCTGATTCTGCTTTTTATATTCTATGTGATATGATTATACGAATACTTTTTGGAGTATCTGTACGTGTTTTTTGCTTACGATGGTGTCTTCCTAGTCACGTTATTACGAAAATACATATTATAAATGGAATTAAACACAATTGTCTGGGCAGCTTGGAAGTAAATAGAGTATGTTTTGTTTATGTTGACATTTCGACCCCATTATATTATATTAGAGCATCAAAACTTTTTATCAACCTTAAGAATTAAAAAAAAAAAAATTGTTAGCAACATTTAATACCTTTGAAGAGTGAAATCTAGAAGCCTTCAATTTGTGCTTTCATCCAGCAGGTTTAGTGTAACACAGTTTTACTTTTTCAATTACGCCAATACAGTAAACAGATACGGAGAATTCAATTTTTATTACCTGAATAAAAAAAATATATTTATAGAAAACAGGTCTGTGTGGATATGCTTCATGACAAACTCTATATCATGAATTTTCAGCGATTGAACTCAGAAGTTTCACGTTCCAGAGGTCCCGAGTTCGAATCTCGGTCAGGGTGAGTTATCTGGATAAGGTTCTTTCCGGGGTTTTCCATTATCTTTCAAGACGAATGTCGGGTAACTGTAAGCTCCATGGATCCTGGACAAAAATATAGGACGGATGGCCAAGTTAATAACACCTATTTCTTTCAGGATTGGGACCAGACAGGAACTTCTAGCTTTTTTTAAATACATGTGGACTTTTTGTGAATACGTGACAGAGTTGGCAACACTGTACATTACACAGAAGTCTAATGGCAGCGCTGGGACTTAGGATCTTTTGATACATAAAATGGCAACGTTTTCATTGCAAGAACAGCGTGTAATCATTGATTTTCTCTATTTTCGTGGTGTGACACCAATTTAAATTTATCACTAGTAGAGTGAGGCATGTGGTGATGGTACCATGGATGCGTCTAATGTACGTTCCTGGGTGTGACAGTTCAATGAAGACAGAACATCGTGTGACAACAAACCAAGACGGTTAAGTGAGGCATGTGGTGAAGGTACCATCGATGTGTATAATGTACGTTCCTGGGTTTGACAGTTCAATGAAGGTAGAACATCGTGTGACAACAAACCAAGACAGTTAACTGCGGCCTGTGGTGACGGTACCCTGGATGTGTCTAATGTACGTTCCTAGGTGTGACAGTTTAATGAAGGCTAACATCGTGTGACAAGAACCAAAGTAGTTTAGTGAGGCATGTGGTGATGGTACCATCGATGTGTATACTGTACGTTCCTGGGTGTGACAGTGCAATGAAGGCTGAACATCGTGAGGCAACAAACCAAGACAGTTGAGTGAGGCATGTGGAGATGGTACCATGGATGTGTCTAATGTACGTTCCTGGGTGTGATAGTTCAATGAAGGCAGAACATAATGTGACAACAAGCCAAGACAGTTGAGTGTGGCATGTGGTGATGGTACTTTGGATGTGTCTAATGTACGTTCCTGGGTGTGACAGTTCAATGAATGTAGAACATCGTGTGACAACAAACCAAGACAGTTAAGTGAGGCATGTGGTGATGGTACCATGGATGTGTCTAGTGCACTTTCCTGGTTGTGACAGTTCAATGAAGACAGAACATCGTATGACAACAAACCAAGACAGTTAAGTGAGGCATGCGGTGATGGTACCATGGATGCGTCTAATGTACGTTCCTGGGTGTGACAGTTCAATGAAGACAGAACATCGTGTGACAACAAACCAAGACGGTTAAGTGAGGCATATGGTGAAGGTACCATGGATGTGTCTAGTGCACGTTCCTGGGTGTGACAGTTCAATGTAGACAGAACATCTTGTGACAACAAACCAAGACAGTTAAGTGAGGCATGTGGTGATGGTACCATCGATGTGTATAATGTACGTTCCTGGGTGTGACAGTTCAATGAAGGTAGAACATCGTGTGACAACAAACCAAGACAGTTAAGTGCGGCCTGTGGTGACGGTACCCTGGATGTGTCTATTGTACGTTCCTGGGTGCGACAGTTCAATGAAGACAGAACATCGTGTGACAACAAACCAAGACGGTTAAGTGAGGCATATGGTGAACGTACCATGGATGTGTCTAGTGCACGTTCCTTGTTGTGACAGTTCAATGAAGACAGAACATCGTGTGACAACAAACCAAGACAGTTAAGTGAGGCCTGTGGTGATGGTACCATGGATGTGTCTAATGTGCATTCCTGGGTGCGACAGTTCAATGAAGGCAGAACATCGTATGACAACAAACCAAAACGGCTAATTGAGGCATGTGGTGATGGTACCATGGATGTGTCTAATGTACGTTTCTGGGTGTGACAGTTCAATGAAGGCAGAACATCGTGTGACAACAAACCAAGACTGTTGAGTGAGGCATGTGGTGATGGTACCATGGATGTGTCTAATGTACGTTCCTGGGTGTGACAGTTCAATGAATGTAGAACATCGTGTGACAACAAACCAAGACAGTTAAGTGAGGCATGTGGTGATGGTACCATGGATGTGTCTAGTGCACGTTCCGGGGTGTGACAGTTCAATGAAGACAGAACATCGTGTGACAACAAACCAAGACAGTTAAGTGAGGCATGCGGTGATGGTACCATTGATGTGTCTAGTGCACGTTCCTGGGTGTGACAGTTCAATGAAGACAGAACATCGTGTGACAACAAACCAAGACAGTTAAGTGAGGCTTGCGGTGATGGTACCATGGATATGTCTAATGTACGTTCCTGGGTGTGACAGTTCAATGAAGGTAGAACATCGTGTGACAACAAACCAAGAGAGTTACGGGAGGCCTTTGGTGACGGTACCATGGATGTGTCTAATGTACGTTCCTGGGTGCGACAGTTCAATGAAGACAGAACATCGTGTGACAACAAACCAAGACAGTTAAATGAGGCCTGTGGTGATGGTACCATGGATGTGTCTAGTGCACGTTCCGGGGTGTGACAGTTCAATGAAGACAGAACATCGTGTGACAGCAAACCAAGACAGTTAAGTGAGGCATGCGGTGATGGTACCATGGATGTGTCTAGTGCACGTTCCTGGGTGTGACAGTTCAATGAAGACAGAACATCGTGTGACAACAAACCAAAACGGCTAATTGAGGCATGTGGTGATGGTACCATGGATGTGTCTAATGTACGTTCCTGGGTGTGACAGTTCAATGAAGGTAGAACATCGTGTGACAACAAACCAAGAGAGTTACGTGAGGCCTGTGGTGACGGTACCATGGATGTGTCTAATGTACGTTCCTGGGTGCGACAGTTCAATGAAGACAGAACATCGTGTGACAACAAACCAAGACAGTTAAATGAGGCCTGTGGTGATGGTACCATGGATGTGTCTAATGTGCATTCCTGGGTGCGACAGTTCAATGAAGGCAGAACATCGTATGACAACAAACCAAAACGGCTAATTGAGGCATGTGGTGATGGTACCATGGATGTGTCTAATGTACGTTTCTGGGTGTGACAGTTCAATGAAGACAGGACATCGTGTGACAACAAACCAAGACAGTTGAGTGAGGCATGTGGTGATGGTACCATGGATGTGTCTAATGTACGTTCCTGGGTGTGATAATTCAGTGAAGGCAGAACATCGTGTGACAACAAACCAAGACAGTTTAGTGAGGTATTTGGTGGGGCTATCATGGATGTGTCTGATGTGCGTTCCTGGGTATGACAGTTTAATGAAGGCAGAACAGCATGTGACAACAAACCAAGAGAGTTGAGTGAGATATGTGGTGATGGTACCATGGATGTGTCTAATGTGTGTTCCTGGGTGCGACAGTTCAATGAAGACAGAACATCGTGTGACAACAAACCAAGACAGTTGGAGACATTGCCTCCATAATTGGAATTTCCGTGGGTTTTGGGCACAGAATCCTGCATGAAGATCTGAAAATGCTCAATCAGTGATCCCCCAAAACAACGTTCTCCACTCGCTGGATCATGTCGTCAGACCGGCTGGTGCGAGGCTGTGACTGTCTTGACTCATTCGCAGAGAGTTCACGTGTATTGTTCCTATCTGGTTTCAGTTCTGAAAAAAGGAGGTGGTGTTATAACTTGGACACACCTCGTACAAAAGGTGAACCTCTTATTGATGCCTCAAATGTATTGTTGTTAGCTCTGCATGGAAAATTATATTTAATGAGAAAAGTTGTGAAAATATTAGATAAACAGAGTGAATGGTTTTAATACCTTTGTGTTACATTTCTTTTATTATCCTGTGAAAAAATTAAAGCGCTAAACTCATTTGTCCACAAATTTGAAAACTGATGATGGACAGAAAGTTGTAGAATACTGTGAACGATGCCTGGAATGTTTTTAGAAATGTTGCTTTTAATTTCCTTGGAAATAAAAAAGAAACAAATGATTTTAATAGAGGGAAGTTAGGTTAGAAAGCTTTAAACAGAGTTGCAACTTCAGTGTCAAAGTACATTTTCTTCACCACTATCTTAATTATTTCCCTGATACTTCAGGAGATTTTAGTGGGGAACAGGGTGAAACATTTCACCTGGATAAACAAATAAGTAAATAAGGTAGGAGCGGGAGTGGAAGTGGAGCATTCCCATGATAGCGGACTAGTGTTGCGTGTTAAAAAGGGACCGCTCTGAACAACATGCGAGGAGATCAAAGAGGAGAAAATTTGAAGTGTAATTTTGAGTTAAGGCTATGAATCTAATTATAATTATTAATAATTAATGATTATTTAGTGGCAAATAACAATAGTTATGGCCTAGTTTTTCATATAAAATTCTCTTTGAAATTAATTTTCAGTACTTTTCGTAAAGGCTTAAATTTATTTATGAATAGCTTTAAAACCTGATGTGATGGCAGAATACAGTTAAGGATCACATATCAGATTAAAAATAACTGAAAATAAGTTTAGAAATGCAGATCATAGTAATAGTTGTGATGGTTTTGTGAATCATCACTATGTGTGTGTTGTGTTCAAGTTGAACTTTGGTGCAACTAAATACCATAAATATTCGATGAAAAAGCTCTTTGCTAGGCAGAGGACATTGTACATATTTATTTTAAATAGATTAGAACATCTGCAATATTGTGTTGTATATTTAAATTAACTACGAGAAGCCAACTTGCTTATAGAGGAAAGAGCAGGAACTTCCCAGTCGAAAGAAGAAGCTGACAGCAAGAAGTCTGACAGGATATAGTTAAGTGCCGTTTCTCTCAGCACTTTAATGGCCTGTTCTGCATTCCGGTGGTCTGACATGAGGTATTTAGTGGCTTTTAGCTATTCACTTTCACACAGTAAAAAAATAAATGACCTTGGGAATCACTCACAGACTTTATATAGCCAGAACAATAGCTGATGTGTATGCAACAACCAATGTGCTTGTTATAATATCTTCACAAAAGGAAAAACTATAGATAATGTATTTATAATCAAGACGTTAATTGATAAATACTTGAGCAGGAAAAGGGGCAGATTGAGTATATTTTTTGTGGATTTTAAGAAAGCCTTCGATACAGGGAGGCTTTAAAATGGAAAGTAAGAAGAAAAGGGGTGAGCGAGAAGCTTATAAACAAAATTGATCAAATTTATAGTGGGGTGAAATTTAGAATAAGATGTGCGTTGAATATATTATCAGAACAGAAGTTAAGCTTAAGACAGGGGTGCAACTTGAGTCCTATACTATTCAAATTATTTATAGACGACATAATAGAGAGGGTTAAGGAAAGCAATGCCCATTGCCTAATAATAATGAACAAAGACATCCCTGGTTTATTGTACGCGAATGATTTCACGGTAGGAGCAATTTGCGTAATAGGTCTACAATAATCAATTGATGCAGTCCATAGGTTTTGCGCTGACTGTGGACTAAGAATAAACAACAAAAAATAAAAAATAATGGTATTTAAAACAGGATGGATACTTAGAAAAGGAGACGAATGGTTCATAGGAGACCAAAAGGTAGAAGTGGTACACGAGTATGACTATTTAGGTGTAAGGATGTGTAGCAGTGGAGGGTGGGCTGCACAAGCCAGAAAAGTGATAGCTAATGGCAGGACGGTAATGTCAGAGGTAAGAATATGTAAACATAAACTGGAGATGTCAGTTAGATGGTTAGAAAGAATGTATGAAGCGGTCTTTGAAGCCGGAACAATGTATACAGTGGAGGTATGGGGCACATCAGAGATAGGAACACAATTAGACCAGATGTAAGAACTACTAGGGCTACCAAAATCGGCACCAAAAGAAGTGGCATTACTGGGTAATACAAAAGGGAGGGGAATAATAATAGAGAGAATATTGAAATTCTGGTATAAGTGTATTAAGGGGCAGAGAGGAGAATTATTGAATCTGTGCATGAAGCAACAGAAAAGCATTAAAAATACAAATAGTTGGTGGTCGGAATTGGAAAGAATGGTATTAAAAATAGCAATGGGAGATCTATGGAAAGAAGAGGAGACAAATTATAACGGTTTTTGGAAGTGAGAGCTAGAGTACAAGACATAGATAGGCAAAAGATATGAGAAAGTATAGAAGGAAATAAACCTTTGACATTTTATAAGCAATTAAAGACAGAATGGGGTAGGGATAAATATATAGATCAATGTGGCAAAACTGGAAGAGAAGGCATAGCATGGATGAGAGTAAGAATAATATATCTAAAAGTGTTAAGAAGTAATGAGGTAGGAATATGTGAAATTTGTGGAGATGAAGAAAGCACTGTTCATTACCTGATAGAATGTAAGGAGCTAACAAATCACAGGAGAAAAAATATGGGATAAGAAATGAGGCAGTGTAAGCAAAGAGATATAGGCGGGTACTCATGCTAACGAGGATGCGAGAAAATTGGAATAGATGTATAGGAGATTTGTTACATAGGGTAAGAGAAAAGTGGATTAGGATAAAAGAATAAAAGGTCAAGAATAAATGGTACCAAGCTGCTCAGGAAAACCAAAGGCTTTTCAATAGAATAAGGAATAATTTGTAATGGATACTGTACAAATAAATAAATAAATATCAAATAAACCGTAAGCATCAAATATAATCTCTCATAGAAGAAAATTTTAGTCATTTCTTTTCATATTGATTTACTATGAAACGAGCAGAAGATGTTGAAAAGAGGGTAGTATCCTTTTAATAATCTTTTTATATTGTTCCTTATAATTGTTTATCTATCCCACACTATTTCATCTACTACCTTGTTGCTACCTTGGATTACATGACACCCTGGTCTTCTGCTCTGTCAGGTAGCTTTTAACCTCCATGCCCCTTTGTTACTTAATTAGCGCCTTTGAACCCCCCTCCCCGATCATCATCTTCCTTTCTTATATTCTTTACATTTGTTGTCCATTTTCCTTTTACTTTCTGTAAGAGCTCACCAATACATCTTACCTTCTTTTCCTCCTTTCCTGTTAACATTATTATAGCTACTATATTCTTCTCAACTTTCTCCCATTTTTCCTCCCAAATCTTTTTCCTCCATATTACTAACTCCTTGCATTTTGTTATATAGTGTGCAACGCTTTCTTTTCCCCCACACAATTCACAAATTCCCTTTTCCCTGCCTCATATCACCCTTAGGAATATTCTTCCTGTTCTCATCGAAGCTAACCCTTCTCTCTCTTATCTACTGCAGTAATCTACATATACTGCTCGTCTCCAGTTTCCTTTTGTTTTTGAAATTGTAATGATTTCCTATTTTCTAGACTTCCCCATACTTTCTTCCTTTCTACATCTTCCATTTTGTATTTTATCAATTTACCCACATCGCTTGCATTCCTTTCCTCTAAACTCCATATATCTCCCATTCCTATTTTTTTTTCATAATTACTCCGAATCTCTGCTTACCAACTGTTTGAGTTCTGTAATCTTTATTGCTGTCTGGTGCATAATTTCATAATTTCCCCGTCTTCTTTGCCCAAGTACTCATAGCAGAATGCCATTAATCTTTCCATTATTATTCCATTTCGTCTTGTGTTTCCAAATTCTACTAAAGCTACTTCCCTAGGTTCTGATCCTGGCTAAGCCTAGTAGCTCTTTAGCTTCGGTCCACCCTTTTGTTTACCTCTGCGCTTCCCCAGATAACCACTCCTTACAGCATTTTCGATTCCACTAGTGCCTCATACAGTCTTACTTATATCATCAATTACTTACACACCCGAAAAGATTGCTCCACGTATTGGTCGCTAGTTTGATGCAGCTTACTCTTGCGTTGTAAATTTTGAAGCAGTGCGGCTTATGCTCAGGGTAGAGCAAGAGTTCCGTCAAAGTTTATGCGTGGATATGTATGGGTGTAAGGATGGTTCTAATGACATTGGAACGCAAGTTTCAGACTGGTTTAATCACCGCTTCTTTTTTATCATAACATCAATCGCGAAGCTGCCGACCAAGGTTTACTGATATATCATCATTCAGAATTACCGTATATAAAATGCATATTACGCGATAACATTCGTTATTTACGTAGGACCCGATAGATAACTTATTTCCTCGGTTCTCGTCTGCCTTCGCGGAAGAGCGAAGCAGATGTCTTTTTTAATGGACCAGTTGTGTGTCTGCTTCACTGCAGCCTCGTGTGATTTTCACCTCTCGAAGCTTATCTTTATTCTCACCAAAAATCCTTTTATGACTATTTTGAACTTTGTGATTATTGGTATTGGCCATGTCATTGTTAAGCGTCCGAACAATGTCTTTTCAAACGGAGTAAAGTGTTATCCACTTAGAATCCCTGCTAAGAACACACTTTCTCCCATCTCTTTGTTAAACTACTCAACCAACTGCACCTGCTCGCGATTTAACAGATATACAATGCTCCTTTGAAATCCATTAGGTTCTTTCTTCATTGCATTCCTTAATTTAGGTATCAGCTTGATTGTCATTTCTAGCTTATACTTGCATATTATTATTCTGTTCATTGCCGTCTTTCCTTTTGCTTCAATTGTTTCCTGTGTGCTACGCACTTTCAATTGTTATTCAGCCTTACTCCTAAGTATTCAAATTCATTGACAACTTCTACCCTTTTGCCATTAAGTACCCAATTTTAATGTTTATAATCGACTTTTGGTTTTCCAGTTTTACTGCTCACACACACATACAAAACGTACGATTTCAGTAAAAGTTTGCTATCAAATTGTTGGGTGCAGTGCAATATCCATTCTACCTATGTTATACGCGTCAAACAAAGAAAATTGCTTGAAAAATTTTCATGCTGATTTTAGAAAAGTATTTTCTCCGGTTCATAGACTCTCCCTTGAATAACTACGGAAAAGATGTTCTTTCTATATTTCTTACAAACTACAATTTTGAACCAAAATTTTCTTGATGAAGTCTGCTGAAATCTACGAGGGTGGGTCAAGAAGTAATGCGTCCTATTATTTTCTCTTTTACTTGGCAAGAAAATAGAATCCAATTGACATAGCTTGAAAACTAGAACATCGATGATTAATTTCTCACTATTCAATATAATCTCCATCATTTTCCACAGTTTTGGTCCACCTTTTAACTAGGACATGTATTCCAGTGTGGTAAAACACACGGTCTTGCTTCCTAAGCCATTGACGCACGGACGTTTTCACAGCCTCCTCATCTTCAAAATGAATCGCACGATGAGCCACCTTTAGTGGCCCGAACAGATCTAAGTCTGATGGTGCCAGGTCAGGACTGTATGGGGGGTGAGGTAAGCCTTCCCATTCCAATTTCTCAATTTCTGCAGTCGTGTAACGGCTGGTGTGTGGTCGCCAATTATAGACATCAGAAAGAAGACAGTAAGACAGAAAGACCATAGACAGACAGAGAATACCAGGAGAGAGAAGATATATATGGAGAGTATTAGAGCGGACAGATGACTACCCGAATGACTGGAATTGACGAACCAGCTCCATCTACTAATGCCAGTTCCTTTATGAGATGGATACCAGTAGCAGAAAGCCTTAGATACATGTTAGAGAAGCGGAAACTTTAAAACCGTAAGAAGCAGCATTTCATAGATTCTTATAAGAATTAAAGCTGTAGTAGAAATGTAGATTTGATTTATATTGTTGAAGCAGAAGTGAGGTAGAAAACAGACTTTTAGATAGATTATATTTGTAAGGTTACTGGAATCCAGTAATCCTTAGGTTTAATCAGTTCGTTGAGGTAGAAAGTAGATTATATCTGCGAAATTTGTAAATTGCTTTGTGAAGTCTAATTCAGAAGTTAATAAACTTAAAAATGAAGTTTGCATAATAAGGCTTGGTAAAGATTCCAGAAACCGGGCTATTAGATTTGCAGATATTATTTTTGTTTATTCTTTTACCTCCTGGTCGGAAACCAACGCATTGTTAAAATCCCATGCGTGCTTCTGACAACAAGCTATAAGATGTTGACCAACGCGCAGAACGCATACTTTCGCATAAATTTTTGCATGCGGACCGTTAGAGAAAGCGTCTCCGATATCAGGTCTAAAACTGGAAATTCTGAACACTGATCTCAAGTGGGGATAGTTACCAGCCAATAGAAACTGGATATTTGTTCATGTGATTTTGCAAACTCCGACAAATACCTAGAGTGAGGGTAATTAAAAGTGATGGCGGAAAGTAGGTTTTAATAGTAAGGACACTTCGGTCCTGCGATCTACGTGAGACGGACGCGTATTCGGCGCCGCCTAACAAGTACACTTCCGCGCCATGCACTGAGAAAAAGTGCAATATCTAACAATCGCTCCAGGAAGAGCTAGCGCAAAGAGTAATATATACGGAAGACGATAAATATATCCAGTTCGACTACGCAGTGTCACTGCCTCCGTGCTTCACAACACAATATTGATAGTGACGCTAAACACAGCAATCACACCGACGACGACTTTACGGTGGCGAGCAAAGGAGCCTAAGGATAACAATAAACTTCTGTCTACCAGATTCAAGGTGTTATCATTTAACCCACAACCAGTCAGGATGCACCCACTCCTGAAGTACAGATGAGATTTCTCATGTGGGAGCTACAAGTCACCTCGAACCAGTTACAATCTCCCTTTCCTTAACCTCCTCACACCACCAATCCTTAATTGTGAGGCGTTGAGCACAAAGGAGAGCTCGACGTGGTTCGCTGCGCCCCGAATCCCCTCAGAACCAAGCGGCCTAACCCATGGCGCTGCCACGAAATATGCATCTAGTCGTATTTAAGCACCACATAAATCAAAAACAAAAAGAAAAACTTTTCTGCACACTTCTAAATGCCTCATGTGACAAAATCTGTCACGCGCTACCTGACTACCGAAGAGTTGGGACCGCGGGGAACTATGAAGCGTGGTATTCAACGTTACGAATCCGTGAATACAGAAATAATGCGTTTTGAAGGAGCTCTCGGAACCACTCACTCCAGCTTAAGCATCTGTGAAATTGCCTCAGCATCGCGGATGTTTCAGAATAAATCTTGAAAATGTATCTAGAGCAAATAAAAAATTGTTGGCATGAATTTGCTGCTTATCTTCTTTTCCTTGTGACGTCATTGGAGAAGCAACGCTTCAAGTGCTTCATTGGACGCTTCGTCACTGATTACACTGGACAACAAAAAATAAATTTTGAATGTTTCGAGCACTTCATGAGGCAATTCCTACTAATTTTGTGTCGGGAAAAACAAATAAGACAATGAAAAAGTTTTATTAGCTCTAATTTCTATGAGATACACAAGGTGGAAGTATTACATATTAACGGATTGAGAGAAAAGTATACATTTTAATTACGTACATGCTAACAACAAGGAAAGTACATTTGAATTTTTTAAGTGGTAATTACATGCTGAGAGTTCTAAATTGCTGGAGAAATACTTCGCAGATAGTCGTGTGTGAAGGGAATCATGTGGTGGCCTATTGACTTCGTCATCTCTTAGCCTGCCTCTTGTGATGGAGTTCCACAGAATCCTTATACAAAGACCAACAGTAATCCGCAAGCATTACTTCATTCCAACAGACCTGATATCTTTGTTCCATAACAGTAATGTCCTGATGAAATCTCTCCCCATGTTCATCACTAACAGCTCCACAACTAGGAGGGAAGAAGTCTAGGTGGGAGTGGAGAAAATGGATCTTAAGGGACATGTTGCATCCAAGGTTACGGTATATTTCCAGGAGTACTGTCACCAAATGCTTGTAGTTGTCATCTCTTTTGTTGCCTAATAATCCATGAACAACACCCTTGAAGGCTTCCCAAGCTTCCTTTTATTTCCCCTCCGAAATTTGGTCAATTGCAGGATCCTGTACAAGTTCTCTTATTTGTTGTCCAACAAAAATGCCTTCCTTAACTGTTGCATCATTTAATCTTATCTCTTTGTTTGTGTTTTGTTATTTGACAGGTGTGCCAACTCCCGAAAAAAAAAATCCCCCAAATTTAAAATCTTCACTCTTGAAAAAGAAATGTCACTATCTTCAAAATAAGAGCTAATCTATCATTTTTATGATAATTTTTGAATTCAGCAGATGGAAATACATGTAATTCACGATTTTTAAGCCCGAAACATTTTCATTGTCGCCCAGTGTTATTATTCTTTTGATAGTTAAACTGCTTTAGAAACTCCTGTAGTTATTTTACTCAAAGCTAGACTGGTCTGGGAGTGCATTAGAAGTCCTATTGCCATGCTCTAAAATTCAGTAGAATTTATGTGGGTACCAGAAAAGCGAAAGAGCATATGTTTTGGTGAACAAGGAGCAGGGAATTGTTTCAAATGGCCTGAACCAAGACCGGGTGCATTGGGCAATCTAGGAATTGATCTTTATCGGAATACAAGCACTCAAAGGCTAAAGAGATAGATTAACGAGATACCAAGGAGCAAAGCATCTCACTTCTGGAAATGAATGGAACTGCGCTCTAACGGATAAAGAACTAATAATGAAGCACTCAATTATAGGGACATCGTACAAAGAATGGTCGATGTACGAGGGTGGGTCAAAATGTAATACCTCCTATTCTTGTTTTCCTTAACTAAGTAAGTTATGTGAAAACCTTGAATTTGGCGCAATTCCTAAGACCTTCTTCTCCAATCCCCTGTAGTAGTAACTTCCTAAGTCAACAGTTGGCAGCACTGTATCCTCTTGCAAAATGGCTGACATCGACATTCGTATTAGACAGAATTCTGTGATTGAATTTTTGACTGCGGAAGGTGAAACGCCAATTCGCATTCACGAAAGGCTAAAAAAATGTGTATGGTGATGCAACGGTGGATGTCAGCACTGTTAGGCGATGGGTTCGTCGCTGTAACGAAGCTGAAGGGCCAATACCATTGGCAGATGAAAAGCAAAGCGGCAGGCCGGTAACTGCAGTGACTCCATGCAACATTCAGCGAGTCGATGACATTCCTGGTGATCGCCGGGTAACAACAGGTGAATTGTGTCGCATTACCTCCCTCAGTAAAGGCAGTGTGATAACGATTATTCAACAACTGGGTTACTCAAACGTTTGTTCACGTTGGGTACCATGAATGTTAACCGCCCAAAACAAGGAAACAAGGAAAACAATAGCCTCCGAATACCTGCAGCGCTTCAATTTGGAGGGAGAGGAGTTTCTGGAAAAAACAATAGTTACTGGAGATGAAACGTGGTTCGTATTTTTGAACCTGAATCGAAGAGGCAGTCAATGGAATGGCATCACAAAACGTCACCGAAGAAACAATTCAAAACTGAGCGGTCGGCAGGGAAAGTTATGGCGACAGTTTTATGGGATGCAGAGGGTGTGCTTGTGCTTGATTTTTTGGAGCAGGGATGCACTACAAATTCTGTCTAATACGTCAGAACTCTCAAAAAGCTGAAAGTAAGTATTCGCCGACTTCGCTCAACAAAAGCTCTGGCGGATGTTCTTCTTTTGCATGACAATGCAAGACCACACACCAGCCGTTACACCACAATAGAAATTGAGAAATTGGGATGGCAAGTCTTACCTCACTGACCTGGCGCCATCAGGCTTCCATCTGTTCGGACCACTAAAGGAAGCTCATCGTGGGATTCATTTTGAAGATGAGGAGTCTGTGAAAACGTCCGTGCGTCAATGGCTTAGGAAGCAAGACCGTGTGTTTTACCACACTGGAATACATGCCCTAGTTAAAAGGTGGACCAAAACTGTGGAAAAGGACGGAGATTATATTGAATAGTGACAAATTAATTGCCAATGTTGTAGTTTTCAAGCTATGTAAATTGGATTCCATTTTCTTGGCAATTAAAAGAGAAAAAAAATAGGAGGCATTACTTTATTACCCACCCTCGTAGAAGATGCGGGAAATCAGACGAACTTCACCTTATCTACAACACAACTCTCAGGATTAAATAGTTAAGTATTAAAATCGTGCCAATAAAATAATTTGAAGAAGTTTCTGTTAAGAAACTTAAAGATGTTGCAAAGAAAGCAAATATATAGGAAACTACAAAAGACCGATACTGGTTAAAATTAATAGGGGAATTTGTCATCGTTTCCTTTTAGTCTTATCTAGCTAATACGAGGATGGTCTGAAAAGTTTCCGACCGCAACATGAAAAAGCAGCAATCGGCAGCAACCGTTAATTAAACTAGTGCATTTCGTAGTTCATCTGTTGAGAGTTACTCAACAGAGTTTCAGCCATTTTGTACTCTCAGTTGGTATGTAACTAACAATCGTTTGAGTGAGTTGACGTGAGTGCTTTTATGAAAATTGGACAAAATCGAATATCGAGCTGTCATTAAATATTTGTTTTTGAAAAGCAATACGTCTACGCAAATCAACAGTCAGTTATATTCCGTGTCTGAGGACTAAACCATCATTTACCACAGAGAAAGTTTGGGCAGCTGAATTTAAACGTGGCCGTAAGAGCTTAGGAGACGATGAAGGTTCGGGACGTCATCCCAAAGTTCTTCAAATGGTGCTAGACGACCACGAAATTTAAGTGAAAGAGACAGTAGAGCCTATGAACATGTCAAAAGAACGCGTTCGTCACATAATAAATCAACGTTTAGACAAGAGTAAGCTACCCGCGCGTTGGGTGCCGCGTTTGTTCAGGTTAGACCAAACTCTTGTTCGAATGAGCATTTCCAACGCTCTGTTAGCGTAGTTTAGGCGCAATAAATCCAAGTTTTGGCGCCGATTTATTACTGTAGATGTAACTTGGATATAACATTATACGCCCGAAAGAAAATTACCGCCCATACAGTGGACCGCAAAGGGGGAACCGGCTCCAAAAATAGCAAAAACTGGTAAAGTAATGGCGAATGTTTTCTACGATAGTCATGGAATTATTTTAATCGATTATCTTCAAAAAGGAGAAGCCATTACAGTAGCATACTACGCATCATTAATTGACAAGCTGAAGGCAGAACTTGTGTAAAACGGCCACATTTACAGAATAGGAAAATCCTGTTCACCAAGACAGAGCACCGTCTCACACCTCAGCGGTTGCAATGGCGAAACTCCACGAATTACGGTTTGAACTGTTTGGACATCCGCCTTACTCACCATATTTAGCCCCAAGTAGTTTCTCTTTGTCACCTCATATGAAAAGTGCGCTCGGAGTACAGAAATTTTTATCAAATGAAGAGGCAGTAAACTTCTGAACAATTATTTTGCAGAGAAAAACGCCGAGTACTATTTGGACGGGTTTCAGAGATGGGAGCATCGCTGGAAGAAGTGTATAGTGTTTTAGGAAGCCTACGTTGAAAAATAAAAAGAAATTTGCGAGAAAATGTCTTGTATCTTTATTAAATCAGGAATATTTTTATGATATAATAAATTTATTGTGCATATTCCAAAATTTTACAATTTACAACTTTTGGCTTCATTTATTTGTTTATACCTTGTTGCTACCTTGGCTTGCATGACACCCTGGTCTTCTGCTCTGCCAGGTAGCTCTTAACCCCCTGCTTCCTTGTTACTTAATTAGTCCCGTTCTTCCCCCTCATCTTTCTTTCTTTCTTTCTTTCTTTCTTTCTTTCTTTCTTTCTTTCTTTCTTTCTTTCTTTCTTTCTTTCTTTCTTTCTTTCTTTCTTTCTTTCTTTCTTTCTTTCTTTCTTTCTTTCTTTCTTTCTTTCTTTCTTTCTTTCTTTCTTTCTTTCTTTCTTTCTTTCTTTCTTTCTTTCTTTCTTTCTTTCTTTCTTTCTTTCTTTCTTTCTTTCTTTCTTTCTTTCTTTCTTTCTTTCTTTCTTTCTTTCTTTCTTTCTTTCTTTCTTTCTTTCTTTCTTTCTTTCTTTCTTTCTTTCTTTCTTTCTTTCTCATATTCTTTATATTTCTGGTGCATTTTTATTTTACTTTCTTCAAGAACTTGCCAATACTTCTTACCTTCTTTTCCTCCCTGCCCGTTAACATTTTTATAGCTACTATTCTCTTGTCTCCTTTCTCCCATTTTTCTTCCCAAACCTTTTTTCTCCATATTGCAACCTCCTCGCATTCTGTTATAGAGTGTTCTATGCTTTCTTTTCCCCCCGCACAATTCACAAATTCCCTTTTCCCTACCACTTATCCCTCTTAGAAATATTATTCCTAATCTCATCCATGCTAACCCTTCTCTCTGTGGCCTATTGCAGTAATCTACATATGCTTCTGCCCCCAATTTCTTTTTATTTGCTTGTAAAATTTTAATGATTTAATATTTTCTAGACTTCCCCATATTTCCTGTCTTTCTATATCTTCTACTCTGCATTTTACTTATTTACCCGCTTCTCTGTATTCCTTTCCTCTAACCTCCATATATCTCCCATTCCTATTTTGTCCATAATTTCTCCTATATCTGATCACCCGGAAACTTTTCAGACCACCCTTCGTATTTGCATAATTCAAGCCTTAATAGTGCCATAAGGAATATAATTTTACTTTCTGGATGAACACACACACACACACACACACACACACACACACACACACACACACACACACACACGCACACACATTTTTTATGTTTTATTTCTTTTTATTTTTAAAAACTTAATGCCATGGCTACGATTTGAACCACGGATCCCTTTGCATCTGTCCATTTTCTCTTAACACTGAGCTACCACAGCAACGCCCCAGCATAACATTAAGTTCTCCAATTGGCTCGCATTGATTGGCGTAATAGCGATCTAAACTATGAATCTCGGACTGAGTTATTCTAATAACATAACATCACTAAGTCGCCAGAAATTACATATTTCAAGAATTTGCAAAGTACCTGAAATGTAACCGCAAACTTCAAGCTGATGACAGAAGTGCACAAAAATAAAATTTCAAGAAAAATACACTTGTGCTTTGTAATAACTAATGTTTCTTTTTCTTTATTTGATGTGCAACTGTTACGTGTTTCAAATGGGAATACTTTTCGACTGTAGCGAATCAGATGCGCTATAGCCGTCAGCGTTGCCACCTCGGTACCCCCACTCGATTTATATTTCCCTCTCTCTCGCACACTTGCGAGTGTTCGTGCCGCTAGACGTAAGGGAACGCAAACTGAATTTTCCAAAGCTTTATAATAATGTAGCTGTAGAAATCACAATTACAACATGGATATTCGTACAGTACGCATATGTTTTAAATACATAATTTAAAAATAACACTGGGCAATACAACAACAATTTTAGAATGCTTCGAGCACTTCATGAGGCAATTCCTACTAATTTTGGGTTTAGAAAACAAATATGACGATGAAAAATTTTATTAGCTTTAGTTTCTATGATATACACAATGTGGAAGTATTACATATTAACGGATTGAGAGAAAAGGATACATTTTAATTACATACATGCTAACAACAATTAAAGTGCATTTGAATTTTTAACTGGTAATTACATGCTAAGAGTTCTAAATTGCCGGAAAAATGCTTCGCAGATAGTCGTGTCTTAAGAGAATCATTACTTCGTCGTCTTTTAGCTTGCCTCTTGTGATGGGGTTCCGCAGAATCCCTATACAAAGACCAACAGTAATCCACAAGCATTACTTCGTTCCAACGGCCCTGATATCTTTTTTCCATAACAGAAATGTCCTGATGGAATCTCTCCCCACGTTCATCACTAACAGCTCCACAACTAGGAGGGGAAAAAGTGTAGGTGGGAGTGGAGAAAATGGATCTTAAGGGACATGTTGCGAAAAGGTTACGGTATTTTTTGCAGGAGCACTGTCATCTCTTTTATTGCCTAAAAACCATTAAGTAAACCCTTGAAGGCTTCCCAAGCTTCCTTTTCTTCCCCCAATATTTGTTCAAATGTAGGATCCTTAACAAGTTGCCTTATTTGTGCTCCGAAAAAAAAGTCTTCCTAAACTTTTGCATCATTTAATTTCCAAAATGTCTCTCTGATTGTGTTTTGTTATTTGACAGGTGTGCCAACTCCCCCCAAAAATTCCCCCCAATTTAAAATCTTCACCCTAAAAAATGAAATGCCACTTTATCTTTAAACCAAGAGCTAATCTATCATTTTTATGGTGATTTTTGAATTCAGCAGAATGAAATGCATGTAAATTCACTATTTTTAAGCCCGAAACATTTTCATTGTTGCCCAGTGTAGTTATAGTTTATGAATTGCTTATTTTTCTAAACCAACGAAACTGCCAGCGGTGCATCCATATAGCTATGAATGTTACTTACGTTAAGTAAGTCATTGTCATTCTCTTCATTGTCTGAATATTGCAAATTTATGATGATACGTTCCAAAATCTCGGTGCGTGCTATTTCTCTCCAAAAGTCGCCTTCTTGTACTTTATATGTTTCACGCAGTTTTCCCAGGCTTGTTGAGTTCCTTGTCAATTTCTTCATGAATAAGTCGTTCAACGTCAGTCAGTTTAAAATTATTACATCTGTTTGCAACATAATTTGAGCCCACATTAACTGTATTGCATTGTTCTGCCAGTGGTAAGGAGGAAGGTGAGATTCACTTGTAGCCAGAAAAGGCTGTGAACATTGAACATGTCCAGAGGTATATAGTTTAATAGCATATATATATGTACAAACGTAACATCAGACACATATTATAGTATATAGGCAATATAAACAGCAATATATAAAACAAATCAGGGATAAATATATGTGATACAAAATCAAACACTTTTTAAATCAGCTATCACTTGGCTTATGCCAGTACGTCTCAACCTTTATGCAATGGATACCCTTCTCGTTATTTCTTAAATACATAGACATTAAAAATAAACTTTCAACATGCGTCAAAGATTTATTGGTAATGATTTGTCATTGGAATAGTTAGATACTACTTACAGAGCTACAGAAGCATTTTCAGGATAATTTGTCATTCAGATAATCTTAAACAGAATAAAAAGATTCTGAGCAAAGGTACTCTCTAACGGCTTTTTAAAAGCACCGAAATTATCAACTTTTTCTTAAAGAACATTAGGAAGTGCGCCAAATATTTTGATAGTTTCATAATACACAGCTTTCTGGAAGCAAGAAAGTTTAGCACTGGGATATTGGATATTATACTTTTGTCTAGTGTTTATTTTGTGAATTACATTATTTGTTGCTAATAAGGTACGATTGCATACAAAGAATTTTAGGATCGAGAATATATACATGCAAGGAAGCGTTAATATCTTCAATTTTCTAATTCTTTACGGGAGCATCTCTTGTGGGGTTAGTAATGATTCTTATAACCTTCTTTTGCATAAGAAATATTTTTATACTTCGTGCTTAGTTGCCACAAAATAATATACCGTATTACATAATAGAGTTAAAGTATGCATAATACACTAATTTATGTGTGTCAATAGAACTCACATTAACCAGCTCTCGTATAGCATAACAGGCAGAGCTGAGTTTAGGTAAGATATAATTTATGTGAGCTTTCCAATGTAAACATCTGTGCACTTGAAGGCCCAGAAATTCGATGATGTCAATTTCTTCTTACATATCATTAATCCCGATTTCTATATGAGTATGTGACGTACGGCAGGTTGGTTATTATACCTCGTGTCTCATTTCAATTGCAAGCTGATCCAGCTGATATACTTTCCCTGGTTTATAAACGGAAGAATAACTGAATAATGCTGCTTTGAACCTTCTAGAGTAAATAGAGATTAGGTACGATTCACAAACAGGGATATAATGTGACGAGACACGTTCTGCTAGGCCAGCAAGAAGTGTATTGTTTCCTCTCGTTCGAAATTAACAAACACGTTTGCTTATTCAAAGTAATTATTTTATCACGTCATGTAAAACGTTTACGTGTCAGTTCTGAGTAATTTGAAATATACGTACACGCATACATGCCAACCAATAATGATATTCATTACATTGCTTACGTTGCGATGCATTGTTTGTAACATAACCGTGCATTATTTGTATTAGGAAAACTATATGAGATAAAAATATATGGTTTTACGGTTATGTTAAATTCATTACTCTCTACCTTGCTCATGGATCAATTTGTGCAAAATCAGAATTTTTTTCTTAGCACGAATAATATTTATTAGAGACTGATTAGCTTAACGCTCGTCAAATACCACATAGGGGGTTTGCAATATGACAACACCGAAGTACTCCGATTGGTTGATCACCTAGCAGCGCTCGAGGACAAACATTATCCCATTTGAAAAACAGTAGTTTAGGGATATATTAGTAATTAAATATTAACCAAATTAACTAGTTCCCTTTACTTAGAAGAAATAAAAGTGGCAACCCTATTGTTGGTTATATACTAAATGAACAAAACCAGCGCTGTTCAATAAAGAGTGATCACAATTTTTTTTGACAGCGTACCCTTGCTTAGCCTCATAATTTTGATTGTCCTTCTCAAAACAGTCTTCCTTGAATGCGATGCACTTGTCCCAGCGTTTCTGTCAGTCTTGAAAGACATGCTGAAAACCAGTTTTGAGAGATCCTTCAAAATCGTCTCTACAGCCTTCACCACTGCTTCTGATAATTGATAATGCCTCCCACGAAGGCGTTTCTTCAAGTTAGGGAATAGAAAAAAGTCACATGGGGCTAAATCCGGACTATAGGGAGGATGAGGGATGCAAGATATTCAGCAACAACATTGGCAATATGCTGCCGCGCATTATTGTGGAGCAGCATCCAGCCTGCTTCACGAAAATGTGGTCCTTTGCGCCTGATATGGACTTGCAATGTTTTCAGGACATCCCTGTACTATTGTCCGGTTACTGATGTGTGTGCAGGTACAACATGCTGATAAACCATTCCATGAATATCAAAGAATGAGATGACCATATTACTTTTGCCTTTTGGGGGGGGGGGGGGGGGGGGTTGGTGATGAAGGAGATTTCCACACTGAGCTTTGCTGTTTGCTCAAAGGATCAAACTGATGAAGCCAATTTTCATCAGCAGTGATTACGTTTGAAAGAAACTCCGGATCTTCCTCTAACATCAACTTTAACTGCATGCAGACCTGCATGGGAATGTCCTTTTGTTCGGGAATCAACAGTCTTGGAACCCATCGCACACAAACACGTCTCATGTGTAATGTTTCTGTCACCAATGTGTGGGTGGCACCCAATGAAATGTTCAGTATTTCAGAAAGAGATCTTAAGGTAATTCGTCGATCCTCTCTTAACAATTGTAGCAGCAGTGTTAGGCAGTAACTGGAGCACCGGGTCCACCTACCTTTGTAATTGATTGTGCTCCCTCTTTAAACGTTTTAAACCACTTTAAAGCTGAGCTATAGGTAAGAGTTGACTATCTATAGTCTCCCTGTAACATTGTGTAGGCCTTAACTGAAGATTTGTTGAGACGAAAGCAGAATTTCAGAGCTGCATATTGTTCCTCGGGTTTTACCTCCATTACTGCGATAGGCGATACTGAACATGTCTGAACTTGCCTGGTTCTCACAGGCAGAAGCCAGGAGGACCAACAATGAAACTGCTACGCCGTGTTTGTTTTGCATTGTAACAGTAGTTTCGAGTTATATTTAGAAAAGGTATGAAAAGTTTAAAATTTATAAAAAAAATTATTATGTAAATCTATTTAGTTATTTAAATAAGTAAAAATATATGTAATTTTGTGATTGGCCGTAGTAATAATTGTACGACCTAATGTTGTGTCGTGGCATTGAATTGGCCAATCACAAAATTAAGATAGGAGTAACGATAGTTACGGAAAATTAATATTCTTGGGAGAGATTTTCGGTGATATGGGAAGTAAAGAATAGTCGTGCAGGAGTAAAGAGTGCCCAAATCGGTAGCGCGGTGGTAGCATGTCTGCATCACGTTCAAGAGGTCCCGAGTTCAAATCTCGGTTAGGGTGGGTTACCTGTATAAGGTTTCTTCCGGGGTTTTCCCTGATCCTGATAGACGAATGTCGGGTAACTCTAAGGTCCATGGGGTCCAAGGATCCTTTGAGCATCATTTCCCCCATTCCATTTATCGTCCGATATGACTTAACGTTGGAGAACATAAATTACAAAAAAAAAAAAAAAAAAAAAAAAAAAATGCAACACAAAACAAGGAGTAACCTGCAAGTGACTGGGAAAAGAAGTTCAAGTAGAATGTAATGCAAATAATACAATTAAATTGTTACAAAATTTGACTTCTTCGAAACTTTATTCCGAACCACGCCTGAAAACTAGATGTCACATGACTCGTATTTAGTCAAACATAATAATCAAGAAGCAACTCAAAATACAACGAATTAATCCTGTTAAATCTGGCTTCCGGACATGGCTCCTCGAAACAGTCAACGTGCATCCCATCTGTAACATAGAAATCCCGCACCAGCATTAAGATAACAGACTACAATAAGATTGAAAGTTCATAAAACATTATGATCATTCTTTACTGAACAGCATTATTTAAGAACATTATCTTAGGGTAAATGTGGCTTTTGGTGGATTCAGTAGCCCTTGTTTCCACAATATGCGAGAGGAGGTGTGAACTCTGTGCCGTGTAAGCAAATTACTAACAACCCGTTGAATGAAGTGCTTTATTGACTGTCGTAAATCTCTCAGTGAGCGTTATGCTCTGAGGAAGTCGTCATCGGTAGCAAAACAACTGACTCAGCTGTTCAAATTTTCACCAGAGGAATGCAAGCTCTTGCCACATTAGACACCCACGTCGTGCTTCGCTTGCCAACGCCATTGTTTTTATTGTTCTGTACAGTAAAAGGTCTTGGCAACATATGACGCGAGCAATAAATGTCATTATCTTTATCGTTTTATATGATTTAGAAATCTTAACTACGGCTGGCGAACAAATAACCGACAAAAGTCGTTTCTCACTTCGCCTCTTATAGGTTAATGGGTGTTGGCTGCTAAAACTTCCAGTCCTCCAATGCTTTCCAAACGAAATTAGACATTTCACAAATTGCAGTATAGGCTGGATTTCCGCTATGGACTTGACAGTGGCGAGACTGACCTACAAGGCGATGGAAACTCTTAGTATTAATTTTCATTAAACTAAGAGAGAATAATGAATTTTATATATGTGCAGCGATCTAAAATAGGAAGAATGCCAACAAAACAATTTTCGTTATCTATTACTCCCACATAATCATTGCACTGTATGCCCGCCTCGGTAGCGCAGATGCTAGCGTGTTAAAGAGGTCTGAAGTTCGAATCTAATCAGGGTGGGTTACCTGAATAAGGTTTATACATTCACTTTCTTCTCTGGCAGCCAGCCAGGTGAAAAATGATTAGATATCAACGTTTCGGGAGTGTGCATCTCTCCCGTCATTAGGATATTTATAAAATGTTATAACCACAAATGAAATACTCGATATAACACAACTATAAACAAAGACAAAACACTATCAAAATTCGCATTACTGAACAAAAGACTGTTTTCAGTAAATTAAATGCCAGGCCAGGAGATGGCGTGAGTATAGAAAATTGTGTCAAAGAAACGTAACTACTTAACTTGATTATCAAGCTGTATTGAACTTTGCTTCTTAATTCGACAGATTTCCATTTTTAAGGCCAGTTTCCAAGAGTAGCTGAACTGAAACCCAGCATCACGATTAAGCGCGCTCCTTTCGGAGGAAATCGCCAAAACCTCCTTAATTCTCCGCTCCCAGTAACTGTTGCATTTTGCCAAGATAGCTGTCTCCCGAAAATTGACTCTATGGTCGTTATCAAAACAATGCTCTGCCAGCCCAGACTTCTCAGGTTGCAATAAACGAATTCTCCGTTCATGTTCGATTATTCTAGTAGTGATGGTACTTCCGGTTTGTCCTATATACGATGTCTTACATTCACAGGGAATGCGATACACTCCTGGAACTTGGAAGTCAAGTTTGTCTTTCACCTGAAAGTCCAGTTTGTCTTTGTGTTTCTCCCGGTAAACAACTTAGGAGTTCTTATAAACACATGAGACAGCTACCTTAATGGCGACTTACAACATATGAGTACTTTAAGGCCCGGGCTTTATAGTTAACCACTATTAGGTCAATAATGGAAATTAATTGTAAAGCAGTAACGTACTTAAATGTTTTAAGTCGCCATCAAGGTAGATGCCTCATGTGTTTATGAGAACTAAGTGGTTTACCGGGAGAAACACGAGTCAGTTGGAGAATTTAATGCCATGTCGGCACGTTGGCCATAGTAGCTTAATGGTTAGAGTGGCTGGACGGCAACCAGAAGAACCGTGGTTCAAATCCCGGCTATGGCATTCAATTTTTCAGTCTGACTCTATCTTTCTATACCTTTTTTTGCAGCTTATTCTCAGTCCCCAGTCAGCGCAGAACTTATAAATTGCCTCAGTTGATTTTTGTAGACCGATTACGGAAATTGCGGAAAGTACGGAAAACTATGAGTAAAAAGCAGTGTCCAATACGTAAGCGAGCCAAACTCACCTCCTCTCTACGAGATGACCGATAGGAGGTAACCCAGGGAATCGGAAGTTCTTAAAACATACGCTTCTGGCGTTAATGTGGTGTGTGCATGGATCCCTGGTTACGTAGGCTTGCGGGGGAATGAAATGGCGCATTTGGCAGCCAAGATGGCAACCATGAGGCCCAGGATTCGAGTACCATCTGTGACAGGAAGATTTAAGGGCCGTATTGCGGAGAGAGGTGCAAACCTGCTGGCAGGAAGAGTGGTCCGCTCTCTGCAATAATAAACTTAGATCTGTCAAAGAACTTCCGATTCTCCCTGGGTTACCTCCTGTCGGTCATCTCGCCGCGAGGAGGTGAGTTTGGCTCGGTTACGTATTGGGCACTGCTATTTTACTCATAGTTTTCTTTTTAAAAAGGAGCCTGCTCCGCTGTGTCCGTTTTGCAAAGAAGCGTTATCTGTACGACACGTGCTGCTAGAGTGTTTTTACCTAGCAGACCTTAGGACGTCTCTGCAGCTGCCGGCCAGATTTGCAGAAATGCTAGCGGACGATAACGCAGTAGTGGCGAAGGTATTTAGAGTCTTTTTTAGATTACACTTTAGGATTTAGTGAAGGAAATTTTTAGTAGGTTTTGATTGATATTTCGTTTTCTTCTTCTTTTTAAATATATATATATATATATATATATATATATATATATATATATATATATATATATATACGTGTGCAATTTTAATAGTTTTATTTATACTTATATAGTTTTTGGAAAATTTTATATCTGGCTTTTGCCATGACTTGTTTTTGTAAGGGCGCTGATGACCGCCGTAGTTGAGCGCCCTTATACACATCATCATCATCATCATCATCATCATCATCATCATCATCATCATCATCATCCGCTTACAATAAACCAGGGAATCCCTAACATAATGAGACTGGTTCTAATAGGAAAGTTAAAGAACAAGAGGAAAAAGTGCTTGGCGTTATATAAAACTTGTTATTTTGAAACTACAATGCATTTCTGTCAAGTTTTGCAATAGAGAAGGATTACAGCCTTAGGGCAAATTACCTCTGCCTTTGAGCTATTTGTTTGGTGAGGATAAAGGTTTCTGAACTCAAGATTAATGAATCTTAAACTTCCGCTTGACTCCCACGTCATAACCACATCCAATGAGACAAGTTTCTCAAATTTGTTCCTTATTGTGTGGCACGACTTCGAACAGAAGCTTCATTAGCTATTGGCAAATTGATCCCTTACAAACTTAGTGCTGTAGTTTCCAATATGAACAGGGAGAATCATAGTAGACTTATTGCAAACTGCTTATCAAGACTCCGTTGCAGTCTCTATGCATGTATGTCGAATAAGATCCTGTATAATGAACGGGAGGGACATACATCAACCGTGTTTCACTAGCCGAGGTGTGGGTTCAAATTCAACACTGACAGCTCCATGTCAGTAAATTTACTGCCATATAAGAGAACTCCAGTGGGACGAAATTCTGGCACAACGGCAGCGCTGCTACATAACAGCGTCGTTAGCGAACAATATAAATGCATTTATTTGTTAGTCAACCATGTTTCAGTCTGTAAGAATTTTATTCTATTACCTACTTGTTTCTCTTTTCTTGTACATGAGTTAATTCACCAAAATATTTACGCATAGTAAAATGAATAAAATAAATTGGCTAGGGTTTAATATCAGATGCGCAGCTCCCGAGTGCTTTAGAGCCTTTGGCAGGTTCCATCGTAACCCGGAGGTAGCAGATTGTGCGAGCATCATCTAATCTAGCCTCCATCACTTACTGCCCGGGACATTTAATCTCTGTTTCATATAACCTTGCCCCGCTAACATGTATCACTCCATGGTTTTTTTTTTTTTTTTTTTTTTTTTTTTTTTTTTTTTTTTGTGACCGCAGTATCAGGCAGCGATTAGGAGGCGGCGAATTAATCGAAGTCAAATAACTAAAAAAATAAGATAAATTTATAGAAATGTTTTGCTAAACTAATATAACAATTATATTATGACAATATGAAATTAGAATGATTAAAATAGCAGTTGGCTTAATGAATAAGAAGGGAAGAATATATTTTAATATAACGTATATACTAGCATCCAGGCAAGAAAGAGAAAATATTCTTGTAAAAATCTGTACACGTCGCAGAGACAGGAAAGAAGAGCCGTTACCTTCTTTGTGTTAGTAAAAGTTCAATGTCTGAAGACTATTGTATTTTTTCAGCAAGGAATGTTTTGGGACCAATGATTTTCAAAATACAGTTGAGCATGAACGCTAAAGAGATTTACTTCGCTGATTTGATAACGATGTATACCGTTACAAACAACTCTGGGTAGGCGTTCCCCTACTCAGGCTGGGCGGAACGTCAGTAAGTCATATGAGTTTTGCAATCCAATGCGAAAATTGGGAGTAAAATGAGAAAGGAATAATAATGTAACATTTGAAATGGGTGACCTAGTTTGGTCATGACATAATGTTAGAGGGGGGATTAGAATAAAGTTCGAACTGAATGGTGAAGTAAGAAAAACCTTACTTACAAGTTGATACTACGACAGGAAGAACGTGTTCATTGTGCATTAAGAAGAGAAGCGAAGATTTCGAAATCTGAAATGTGGTCACCGATCCAAGGCGATAGACAAACATAGATTCAAGATTTAAACCAAATAATTCTACAACAAATTAAGCATTATTAATACGACTGAGTAAACAACAACAAATGCCAACATCCATTTCCTACAGTTGAGTCCAGAGGTTCTACTCCCATTAGCCTTGAACCCGTAGGAACAAGACCCGGGCCTCTTTCAACCAGGGAGTTATCCGAGCTGTCCCAAAGGGCGCTCGGCATCCTCCGTGGGGCTTTCCGTAGGGCAAGACCTAGTTACCTAACAAGCCCCCCCATCTGGTCCTATGGACACAAGACGGGATGGAAGTGGATACGCCACTTACGCGCGCCAACACCAAAGGTGAAAACTACCGATAAAACCTCGGTGGGGCCGCCTGGTGATCTAGCACACCTTCTACTAGCTTTGCAGGCTAGTACCCGGGAGAATTAATGGCTTCCCTCAACCCCGTCCGAAGACGTACCCGATTCCCACGGGTATCGGGAACACACTGCCCCCTCAAGTCCATCCCAATCCGAACAACTCCCGAAGGAGGGGCTCAGATGTTCGGCCCGAGGTTCCTCTAGTAACGTCAGAGGTACCACGAGTGCCCGCACTTTGGCAGCTGAAGGGGATGGATCCCCACCCCCTACGGGAATCCATTTCCTACAACCATTTACCAGAGGATAACGGAACTCATAGCTCCAATTAAGCTCCAATTCGATCCCAATTAATTTAACGATGGTGTGCGGGTTGGCCGCAAATTTTACGTCCTCCAACGTTCATTCATATCGGACGATGAATGGAATGGGCGAAATGATACTCAAATGAGCCCAGGGTCCATTGCGCTTAGAGTTACCCGACATTCGTCTTTCAGGATAAGGGAAAACCTCGAAAAAACCTTATCCAGGTAGCACACCCAAACCCAGATTCGAACTCGGGACCTCTTGAACGTGAGGCAGACTCGCTGCCACCACGCTACCAAGGCGGGCATCACTCCGCGTGCAACTACCTCCCCCCTCATCCTAATTGGCTAATGCTTTCGCGTCATAGACCATAGATGGTGCTTTCCCGTCACATTTAAAGCTGCAGTAAACGTCATACCAAATAATTGCCGGGAAGATACATAAAAATAATAAAAATAAGAATATGAAGGCATGCAAAAATAATGAAGTTTATAATGAAACTGAGCAAGTTGAATGAATGAGCAATGAAACTGAAATAAGTTTATAATGAAAGGCCTTCGGTCTTTTCCACTAGGGTTTTTTAAAACCAGCACACACACACACACACACACGCACACACACACACACACACACACACACACACACACACACACACACACACATTGCAAAAATGCTTGTACAATCTGATTGTCTTTAAATAACGTCTTCGCCACACAGCAATATAGCCCCTGGAGTGGTTAACTTTTCCAGTTGTCTCAATTTCATGTCGTGATGTTCCTACGCATCTAACATACCTGTAAGTTCAGAGCACAGCTGTTCGACCTTTCTCACTGACAAAGACGAATTCTTCTCTGTGAGTGCATTAAACACATGCACCACAATCCCTCTCGTAGCTTTGTAAAGGTTTTCCCTTGCGATGCTTCAGCGAAAAACTGGCGGTAGACTCTGCCATTATACATATAATAAGTACACTCGCAATAAAGGATGAATAAAATAATTTAGCTCACACATTCGACATAGCACACCATCGAATGGCGATATATGACTAATCCAGTTAAAAACAAGATCAGTGATAAAAGTCATATAAACAAATGTCATCACTACCGCTAAATCACGTGCTATCGTGTCATGTGCTTGAGAGCAAAGAAATCTCCTCTTTACTTCGTTTAAAAATTAACATGCATTTCAGAAAAATCAACTCTGTTACGTAATGCATTTAATTCAAACAGTTACCAAAATATAAATTTAACAATTCTCTTCCAACATATAAAGATATATCACCATGTTAAATAACGAACTAATTTTTACCGCACAACGGTCTGCACCACCAGAGAAGTCAATGAGAGGTGATAAGGTCACGTGACCGTTAAGAGATACGGGGCAAGCTCATGTGAAACAAGGATTAGGAAGATACTTGGCAGTGGAGGCCGCTTCCTATAAGAGGGGCGGAGAGGTGAACCAGCATGTGACAAAAGTATATACATTATTGAAGGCAGAATATGAGATAGGCTACGGAGCAAAATAAATTGAGTTATTTAGTTCTGATGCGAAGATGCCGATTCCTGTAAATCCGTGTCACTTGCTGTAAGGGTAGAGTTTCCATCTGTGGCGATGTTGTCTGAAGGATGGATCTCAGGTGTTATTACTGTAGAACTGCCATTTTTATCTCTGTAATCCATAACATCGGCTCGGGTTTTTCCTTACTCTTCCTCATTGATACCCAAACCCACATTGATTACTATTGTGACTTTGTGGGTTTGTGAAATACAGATGCACAAGCTCAAGATGTTCGTTGGTTCACTTAAAAATCCTAACAGGAGCACGTATCACACGCAACTACGCAACATTCCAACTACGCAACACTCAATTCCGTACAACTCTCTATAGACCTGACTAGAAACTCCTCTGATACACGTACGCAGACTTCCAGTCCGTTCTCTAGCACTGCGCTTTTCACGGCTGCTCGCCAAAAATTGTCTGACTTGTCCACTGCAGCCCTTATATTGGAAGATCGCAGTTTCTGGAAGCCTCGCGGCTTGGAACATCCTCCTGTTTGTTGCAGACGTCAGAGAGTGGGGAAAGAGACAGCACAGTGGCCCGCGATACGATCCCAACCTTCCCTCAGTTAGCACCACAAGATAAATGGGTAGACGTGGTCTCAACGCCTCCTGTCCCCCACTCAGCTGTCAGTTGGTCGTGCCTTCCAATTATTGGGTGACACTATTCTTTATATATCTCCTTCCATAAGGCATCTCGCTGTCAGTATTTTTATTCTATGGACTTTGTTTTGATGCTTGCATGTTCAGAATCCTGTTCAATGTTGTTTAAATATGTAAGACTTGGAGGTTTCACAACGAACATGACTAAACAAGGCTTCATGAGTGATTGACCGTGTCAAATTAATGAATGTCGAGCTTTTGGGCATTACAAACTCCATGGCCTTCTTGAGGACCTGATCTGTAAGACTTAAAGCTTTCACGGCGAACAATACTAATCAAGGCTTCGTGGGTGATCAGCCGTGTCAAAATAATAAACGTCGAGTTGTTGGCCATTCCAAACTCCATGGCCGAAAGCTGGATATTTACTAAAATGACGCGGCTCATCACCCACGAAGTCTTGATTGTTTGAAAGGCCGCGCCGTGGCTCAGTGGTTACACCGCTTGGCTCTCACCAAGGCGGCCGGGTTTTGATCCCGGGCGAGCGCAAAGTAAGATTTGTCGTGGACAACACGTCGCTGGGGAGGGTTTTCTCCGGGATCTCCGGTTTCCCCGCCATCTCATTCCACCGGTGCTCCATTTCATCTCATATATCATCCATGTCATCGCTTGCGGTGCCGTATGAAGTAAAAGCGGGCGTTAAACACAACACACACATTGATTGTTTAAGGGGGACGTATGAAAATATTCAGGGTCTTACATAAATAGCCATAACATCCAAAGTTTTCAAGTTAGAGAAGTGAAACTTAGTATACTCATTTAAATTTAAAATAATACTGTTAATATGCACAAATTATTTCATAATTTTCCATTGTATATAACTAATGCTACATATTTTTCTATATGCTGTAATATTTACAAACTTAAGCCCATTTCTTTTTAAAATAAACATACGCTTTTTTTCTGAAATTTGGTATGTTATTTTAAAACACAAAAAATGAATTTTGTTGGATGTAGATTTCTTATTGAAGCTGTATAGAATTTAAGAAAATGTTAATCATATGAATCCTTTAAATTTTCAAATAATTTCATATTTTTTGTAGCATCACATTCAATCTGCAGCTTAATCTTAAATTCTAGAACTAACAAAATGTTCATTGTGGCATAAGAAAGCTGTGTGCTAAATTGCATCACTGTAGATGAAGTAGTTTGAGAGAAAAATGTGTTGAAGTTGTTGAAAATGCAAGTTACAGGGAAAGGAAATAAAAATACAATAAGTATTCAGTTTGCCTTTTAACTTTAAGTCAGAACTTCCCACATCCATAGTTTGTATCCTCATTCTGGTCTTCTTCAGCCTTTCTTTTTAAATTCCTCTTCTGTCTTGCTTCTTTCTGCATTAATTTCATAGCTCTTTCTGCACCAGCGATGCGAATGTTGTCGATACTCTGCAAAATTATTTCCATAAACACACCAGGTTGATACCCTAACTGATGCATAACTTTCTTTCTGCCAACATTCCCATCATTAAACACTATTGCAGCATAAAATGTAACAATTTT
The DNA here is from genome assembly GCA_030765055.1 of Mantis religiosa. Taxonomy (NCBI): domain Eukaryota; kingdom Metazoa; phylum Arthropoda; class Insecta; order Mantodea; family Mantidae; genus Mantis; species Mantis religiosa. The sequence goes on from CM060958.1 coordinate 129,575,743, forward strand.
CACCACTATGGAAGACACAAATGATGTTTTGGGACACCTTTTCCATATCAAACTGTTGAGGCTTTCATTTGGGTTTTGTGTCTCTCCATAGAGACATTGTTTTAGCAAGTCTGGGTGTGCTAAGAATTGTTAGTTGGGCTTTATAGATTCCAAGACAACTGATGGTAGACTATGTGTTGCTACTATGCTACTATGTAACACTAGGGCATACAGACCACGTAGAGTCATAATACTTTGGTGTTTGATAGCTAATACTATATACTATTTTACAAAACAATAAAAAAATTAGGTTTTTTGAACATTTTCTCGTACGTGCCCCCTTACACATGTCTGTTTAATTCTTTAAGGGCTTTTAAAGTAATAGTACATACATTTTTCTGCCCCTCTTTTGCTTCGTGATATTCTGAATCAGTTCAATGCGGTTTAAATCGAATTGATAAGGCGGCAACATATATCCTGGCGTTCCTCTAAATGTGCTGCATATTGTTACATGGTTTAAACTTAATGCCACTTCCTTTAATATTCATCAAAATGTTTCCTGTGCACCACCGAATTATGTTTCTCGTTTACCGCATAGAACTTCTTCATTGTTGGAATTTCTTTAAGCACTTTATAATAACCTAAAAATGCAATGCGAAGTACCCAATTATCAAATCCCTTCGGATAAATTTATGAAATGTTCCGTGTTTAAAAATTATTATTATTAGAGACACTTACTTTGTGATCGAAAACGATGTAACGTAGTACTCTGCGAGCTAACGAAGCATTTCCTTGCTAATGTATGCAGATACAAGGTCAAGGTGTAGTGTAATGCGACTGTTTTGTTTCCTCTCACAGTGAGGCGGTTGTCATGGTTAGGCTATACCTGCCTGTAGTTGTTTACATGCACGACCGACAAAGTATTGTTCATGTGAAGCATACCACGGCCTCCAGGCTTTATTTATTAAAATGACAAACTTTGGAAAAAATGTATGTATGTATTTATGTATGTATACCAAAACTCCCCATATGGCTTCGGGGTAACTTCGTGCCACCACATGATGACCGGACCCATTTCTCAGGTGAAGGCAACCAGAGGACGGTTTGCATTACCTCCAATGAGCGAAGATGACGGTGACTTTACAAACCTACAGTTTATACCGTGGACTGCGAACCACGTTGCGCATAGAGGACCCTTGACATGAGCTAGACAGAGGTGAAGGCGCGGATAGGACTGACTGACCCTCAGCAGGTGAGTCGCGAACGAAACCACTGCGCTACCCTGCCACCCACTTTGAAAAAAGTACTTAGTGTTACTATGAAGAGGCTACCCAAATCATCTCATTAAATTTCTAAAATCTATATATAAGGATACAACAATCAGCATACATTTTTTAATGTAAATTTATATTCAGGAATTAATCCTTAAAGAATTAATCCTTTTAAATACATTACTCCGGTATATGGGTGATTTTTGATTAATTAGAGCCAACTGAAAAATTCAATGCCACGTGGTCCACCGGGAAATATAATGAGTCAATTGGAGAATTTAATGTCAGGAAGGCACGTTGACCATGGTAGCTCAAGGGTCAGAGCGACTGGACGGAAACCAGTAGATCCGTGGTTCAAATCCCGGCCTTGGCATTGAATTTTTCAGTTGGCTCTAATTAATCAAAAATCAGCATACATATTGGAAATGGAATGTATAGTAAATGGATACATACAAATCAAGGTGTAAGACAGGGTTGCAGTTTGTCTCCTATCTTATTCGTAATTTATATAGATGATCTGATTAGAGAGTGGAAGTTTAAGATTAACGGAGGCATTCATCTTGCACCAAATTTTATTCTTAAGACGATGCTATTTGCGGATGACCAAATAATTATAAGTAAAACTGAAGACGAGCTGCAAAGAGGAGTATATATTTTACAGAAGTTATGTAAGAATTATAATTTCAAAATTTCCACAAATAAAACAAAAACAATGGCGTTTCGAGATAAAGACACTGTTAGAACCAAAATAGTAATTGATGACGTTATCTTAGAGCAAGTTGCGGGTTTTAAATATTTGGGAACATATGTCAGTCATAAATATGAAAATGATTTTAAAAATAAATTACCAATGTTTCAACAAATATGCGGCATAATAAATAGAAGCCAAACCAATAAAACCGGAAAAGAAACACTGATTAAATTTTATAAAGTAATAGCTGTGCCTGCTTTTGTTTTTGGTTCTGAAACATGGACATTAAGAAAAGCAGACAAAAACAAGATACAGTCTGCCGAAATGAGATTTTTACGAGCAGTAAAGGGATGTAAATTATAGAAATGAATGGAGAGAGCATATTGAGGGAATGTCGAGAGATAGGATCCCAAGAAGAGTTATAAATTATAAACCTAGAGGAAAGAGACATCCGGGAAGACCACGAAAACGATGGTCAGACATGTTTTAAGCCGGAACAGGCAGCAATGCCTAGCCCTTGGAGTGAAGAAGAAGAAGAAGAAGAAGGAGCAGGAGAAGAAGAAGAAGAAGAAGAAGAAGAAGAAGAAGAAGAAGAGGAAGAAGAAGAAGACGCATAGAAAATGCTGATATACATACCCAGTAAAATCAAACGGGATGGCTCAGACGGTTTCGTCTATAGCCGGCAATCGGGAAGTCCGTGTTCGACTCCCGTGTCCGACCTAAAAAACCTATGGTTTTCTTTCGAAGGTTTCCCGGGGTCGCCAGGCGAACACTGGGGTGCTTAGTTACATCCACCGAATTTCCTCCATTATCATTTCACATCTCCCATCTGGTGGTATCTTCCAGTGTAGAAATGTCGGCAAGTGTCGCGGCGTTGCATGGCAGGATGATATTCTCTTGCTAAAATTTGCTCATCGGGTCGAAGGTTTCGGAACCTGGTCTGGTTGGTCCGTTTCCGGATGGTTTGCGGGGAAGTTTCCACTGCACTGTCATGACTCCGTGGGACAGCCGACCTCTGTCTCCTCTCACCTCATTCTTCCTCCCGGGGAGCGCCGCTTGGGGGGATATGTATGAGGGCTGTTCAATAAAGAATTATCATAATTTTTACGGTCATGATTTTTCGCAATAAAATTCAATCTTATTATATTCTGTTAGCTTAATGTGAAACAAACACGCCGTAGTAGTTTAACTGTGGGTACTCCTGGTTCCCGCCTGTGAGAACCAGGCAACCTCAGACATTTACAGTATCACCTACCGCTGCAATGGAGGTAACATGCACTCAAAGTTATTGTTAGAGGAAAATCCGGAGTTACTTTCAAACGTAATCACTGCTGACGAAACTTGGCTACATCATTTTGATCCTGAGAGCCAACAGCAAAGCTCAGTGTGGAAATCTCCTTCATCACCAACCCCCAAAAAAGCAAAAGTGGTTGCTTCTGCTGGGAAAGTTATGGTCATCGCATTCTTTGATATTCATGGAATGGTTTATCATCATGTTGCACCTGTACACACATCAGTAACTGGACAATGCTACGGCAGTGTCCTAAAAACATTCCAGGTCCACACCAGGCGCAAAAGACCATATTATCATGAAGCAGGCCGGATGCTGCACCACGATAATGCACGGCTGCATATTGCCAATGTTGTTGCTGAATTTCTTGCATACCTCACCGTCCGTATAGTCCGGATTTAGACATATATGACCTTTTTCTAATCCCTAACTTGAAGAAACCCCTTCATGGGAGGAATTATCCATCATCAGAAGCAGCGGTGAAGGCTGCGGAGGCGATTTTGAAGGAGCTCTCCAAAAATAGCTTCCAGCATGTCTTTGAAGACTGGCAGGAACGCTGGGAAAAGTGCATCGCATTCAGGGGAGACTATTTTGAGAAGGACCATCAAAATTATGAGGATCAGTAAAGGTACGTTGTCAAAAAAAATTGTGTAAATTCTTTATTGAACAACCCTTGTACAATTCACGAACACTCCGTGCTGAATCCCCTGCGTAGCGTGGTACTGTCCAGAAAATGTTAGGTCTACCCTGTAAACGGTGGAAGGAGCAACTGAAAATTGAATTGGGGCATTTCAAAGAGCAAAAATTGTTCTTCTTATTCTTCTCTTTATGTTATTGTTATTATTATTTTCTGAAGTTAATTTGCAGAAGAAAAGCTTACATCCTACAGGTCAACAACCATGCAGCGAAAATGCATAAAGATATATCGTGAAGTAATAGATTGTATCCTTGCCTCGTATACGTACATATAAGTAATTATGAGTTGACTATGTGCAGCCTTGATGTGACATTCTGGGTTCATTGGCTGCCTGTCAAGTGATCTATGAGCACTATGATCTATATATCGTTAGCTGAGTCACTTCTAAAGCACTCCAATTACTACTGTACTGCTCCGAGTAAATAAACACATTCCTCCACAACGTGTAAGACTTACGTCCAAGAGGTCTGAGCTCAGTTTTTCCTCCCGGAGTTTTCCCTTATCGTGAAAGATTAATATCTGGTAACTCTAAAACCTTAAGACCCTGGGCTCATTTTAGCATAATTTCACCTACTTCATCCATCGTCCGATATGACATAGTTGGATGAGGTAGATTAAAAAAGAAAAAAGCTACCTCTAATTTGCGCAAAATTGGGAATAATTCAGGAAAATTCTCAGTCAGGAGTCTAAACCGGGACCCCTGGACTTAACCTGGTATCCACGATATTTAGCAGTCATACAAAAGTATGCGGAATTTGTTTAGCATAAATAATTTCAGAAGCTATCCCCCCTCAAATTGAAGGGATACAGCTTATTTGACCTGTCATTATCTTACATATGAATATATGTGGTGCTACAATCAAAACTCTGAAAAGGTAGAGTCAGCCGGGATTTGAACCACCGATCTTCCAATCTCCGTTGATTATTCTAACCGTTGAGTTACCATGGCAACGTGCCAGCACGACATTCATTTCTCCAACTGACTCGCGTTGTTTCCGGTAAACCACTAGAAGATGTCTCATATACACATGAGAGCTACAATAATGGCGAGTTACAAGCTTAAGTACTTTAAGTCCTGGTCTTTATAGTTCTTAATCCATTGAAATTAATTATACAAGGTATGCTTTTTAAGTCAGTACCGTTTTGGAATTTAAAAAAAGACGTGCATAGATAACGCAATAATTTTATTTTTACATGAACGCCTGTACCTTAATCTACTTTTCTACATAATTTTAGTGAATATTGAGGCACTTGTCATAACGTGGCACCAGTTTTTGAATACCCTCCTCATAAAATTCTGCCGCCTGACGTGTTAACCACTGTATCACAATGTTTTGACTTCGTTATCGTCTTGAAGACGCTGACCGCCCAGATGTTTCTTTAAGTGCAGGAACAAATGGTAGTCGCTGGGCGCCAGATCAGGGCTGTATGGAGGATGATCTAGAGTTTCACATTGAAAAGATTTGGTGAGATATTTGTTTCGATTATCCACCTGTGGACGGGGATTATCATGTGGCAAAACGATACCCTTACTCAACTTGCCACGTCTTTTGTTCTGGATTGCACAGCGCAAATTGTTCAATGTCTCACAATAAGACGCTGCATTGATTGTCTCATTACGAGGCAGAAACTCCACTAGGAATACTCCTTTTCTGTCCCAAAAAATGTGCACATGATTTCCCCGGCAGAAATTGCTTGCTTAAACTTCACTTTTGTGGGTGATGATGAATGTCGCCATTCCATGGAATGTTGTTTCGATACTGATGTGACGTGGGCCATCCATGTTTCGTCACCAGTAGGAATTTGGTCTAAAAAATTTTCACCTTCATTGTGGTACCGCTCAAGGAAAGTCAATGCACTGCCTAAGCTTTGGGTTTTCTGCAAATCCGTCAACATTTTCGGAACCCAACTTGAACACAATTTCTGGTACTTCAAGTTCTCGGTCAGAATGCGATACAAAACACTACGAGAATATGGAGGAAAATAGTCGCACAATGATGAAATTGTAAAGCGTCTGTTTTATCTCACCTTTTCGTCCACTTTCTGCACCAAATGTTCAGTAACGACCGAAGGACGCCCACTCCGTTCTTCATCATGCACATTTGTGCGGCCATCTTTAAATGGTCTCAGCCATTTCCTTACCATTCCATCACTCATTATGTTTTGTCCGTAAACATCACAGATCTCACGATGAATATCGATCGGTTTTACGCCTTCAGCACTAAGAAATCATATAACAGCCCGTACTTCACAATCGGCGGGACTCACGATTGTCGGAGGCATCTTAAACACTCAATAACCAACGTATACAATGAAGAATCAGAATGTAATGGCGTCAGTGCGTAGACAAGAGATGTATGTAACCAGCGCGCATGCGCGGAACGCCGACCGTAGCGCTGCTGCGGCGGAATGGCAAAACGGTACTGACTTAAAAAACATATCTCGTACTTTGACATTGCGTGTGTAGGGTAAGGCTTGGGAAGGTAAAATCACAGTAAAAAGTTGAATGCCATAGCCCGGAATTGAACAAGACACGGGAGATCAGTAGCTCAATTTTCGGCTATGGTATTGAGTTTCTTAGTCTGATTTTACCTTTCCATTTCCAAACCTCACCCTACACTCCGGTAATGTGAAAGAATAATTAATTTTAACAATCATAATTGTTACAACCATTTCATAGAAAACGCAAAAATTCAAGAAATGTTCCACGTAAAGGGAAGTGTGGTGTAAAATACCTCGTGTTGCATCATTTTAACATATGTAGCTTAAAAATAGTGTGATCCATATAAACCTGAACCACTTTAATAGCCAATAACTTATAAAGCAATACTAGGATACACATGCAACTTTGGGAGAATATAATACACAATTGGGAGATTACATTACACTATTTACATCTCAGAGAAAATGTTGGAAATCTCGTCCAACAGCATCTATACATACTGTATACTGTAGACGGTGAAGATTATATGGTGATCTTCAAGACATTTGAGGAGCAGCTGGATGATATCGAATTGAGAGAAGGTTATTTCCAGCAAGATGGACCAACGTGCCATACATCTAATGACACCATGGAACTTGTAACCAGTTTCTTTTATAGGACTGTGGACATTGAAGTTTATATGGGTATCTTCAAGACAATTGTGGAGACACTGGGTGATATCGATCTAAGAGAAGGTTATTTCCAGCAAGACGAAACATCTAATGACACCATGGAACTTGTAATCAGTTTCTTTGATACTATGTAGACACTGAAGTTTATATGGGTATCTTCAAGACATTTGTGGAGACGCTGAGTGATATCGAACTGAGAGAAGGTTATTTCCAGCAAGATGAAACATCTAATGACGCCATGGAACTTGTAATCAGTTTCTTTGATACGACTGTAGACACTGAAGTTTATATGGGTATCTTCAAGACATTTGTGGAGACACTGGGTGATATCGAACTGAGAAAAGGTTATTTCCAGCAAGATGGAGCAACGTGCCATACATCTAATGATACCATGGAACTTGTAACCAGTTTCTTTGATACGACTGTAGACTCTGAAGCTTATATGGGTATCTTCAAGACATTTATGGAATAGCTGGATGATATCGAATTGAGAGAAGGTTATTTCCAGCAAGATGAAGCATCTAATGATATCATGGAAATTGTAACCAGTATCTTTGATACGACTGTGGACACTGAAGTTTATATGAGTATATTCAAGACATTTGTGGATCATCTGAATGATATCGAATTGAGAGAAGGTTATTTAGAGCAAGATGGAGCAACGTGCCATACATCTAATGACACCATGGAACTTGTAACCAGCTTCTTTGATACGACTGTAGACACTGAAGTTGATATGAGTATATTGAAGACATTTCTGGATCCGCTGAATGATATCGAATTGAGAGAAGGTTATTTCCAACAAGATGGAGCAACGTGCCATATATCCTATGACACCATGGAACTTGTAACCAGTTTCTTTGATACAACTGTAGACACTGAAGTTTATATGGGTATCTTTAAGACATTTGTGGAGCAGCTGGATGATATCGAATTGACAGAAGGTTATTTCCAGCAAGATGGAACAACGTGCCATACATCTAATGGCACAATGGAACTTGTAACCAGTTTCTTTGAAAAGATTGTAGACACTGAAGTTTATATGGGCATCTTTAAGACATTTTTCGAGCAGCTGGATGATATCGAATTGAGAGAAGTTTATTTCCAGCAAGATGGAGCAACCTGCCATACATCTAATGACACCATGGAACGAATGGCAGCTCAAAATAAATTTACTATAGACAAACATGTGAAGAGAGAAAAACACATTCGAGGACTACGGCTGTTATAAGCTAAACGAACAACACAGCAAATGTTACTTGGTGAAGCTTGCTCTTCTTCAGGTTCACATTTCTTTGAAGAACTCTCTGATTTATTCATTTGTGCTGATATTCCTTTGAACAAACTGAGTAATCCAAAGCTACGCGCTTTTATAGAACAGCATACTGAAAAGCTTATACCAGACTCTTAAAAGTTAAGGAAGAATTACGTGAGTAAATGCTACCAGAAAACAATTCAGGAAATCACACAAAAAGTGTCAGGGGAAAAAAATGGGTAAGCATAGATGAATGTACAGACTCGCTAGTCCATAATGTGGCAAATGTTGTGGTGGGCACAATGACAGAGGATGGTTCAGGAGAAACGATTCCTAATAAATTGTGAACAGTTAGAAAAAGTTAATTTTTCAACAATTACCAAAGTGTTTGACATGTCCTTGGGTTTAATATACCCCAGTGGCATTCAACATGACAACGTACTCCTGTTTTTGACCGATGCTGCATCATATACGGTAAAAGCTGCTAATTCTCTTCAAGCTCTTTACTCGAAAATGATGCATGTAACATGCCTAGCACATGCCTTACACCGAGTTGCGGAGGAATTGTGGAGTCAGTTTACTGAAGTTGATCGTCTAATAGGATGCATCAAGAAGGTCTTCTTAGAGGCACGTTCACGAGTTGCAACATTTAATTCCGAGGCTCCTGAAGTTCCTTTGCCTCCTTACACCAGTTGTGACCTGATGGGGAACCTGAATAGAAGCATACAACTACTACTACGTAACATCGAAGTAGTGAAAAGAATCACTGACATGTTTGATAGCAGTGATGCGACCTCCATTAAACTCGTGCAGGAACTTCTTTCAGACAGTGAACTTGCAGGGACACTTTTGTATATAAAGTCAAATTTTAAATTACTACCTGGTGCTATTACGTGCTTAGAGAAGTCATGAGTTGAGCTAGTGGATCAAAGAGACTTGTTAAAAAAAGTTGTAAGTGATTTAAAAAATTTAATCGGGAAAGTGGGGAAGTATGTAGCGAAAAAACTAATGCTCGTTTTGGACAAAAATAAAGGGTTTGCTACATTGTCTTCAATTGCAGATATTCTGTGGGGTAAGAAATTTTCTGTGGTAGATTTACCAGGAGACTTAGAAGCAAGTGACTTAATTTACGTTAAGCATGCTTCTCTCGTCTCAGTGCAAGTGTAAAGGAGCTTCTCATTGTACAAAGCATTGTTAGCAGAAAATCGACATTCATTTTGCTTTGAAAATCTACAGATGATATTTATTGTGCATTGTAATTCAGGACTCCTTAAATAGCTGTCTACCTGAATAAATGTTAAAAATAAACTTATTTTATGATAGATAGAGTCAACATGAAAAATACAATGCCATGGCCGGGATTTGAAACACGGATCTCCTGGCTTCCGTCCAGTCACTCTAACCAATTGAGCTACCATGGCCAACGTGCCGCCCTGTCATTAAATTCTTCATTTGACATATATATTTTCGCGGTAGACCACTAGGGGCTCTCGCATCCGAGATACACCGTTTGTGGCGACTTACTATCGTAAGTACTTAAGTCCCAGGCTTCAATATTTAACCCTTATTATTTTAGTTAATTGATGGAAGTTAACTCCACACTAGCTGTTTATAGGCTAAGGTTTTTGATGGATAGAGTCAACATGAAAAATTCAATGCCATAGCCGGGATTTGAAACACGGATCTCCTGGCTTCCGTCCAGTCGCTCTAACCAATTGACCTAACATGGCCAACGTGCCGTCCTGACATTAAATTCTCCATTTGACTCGTATATTTCCCCGGATGCGAGACACCCTAGTGATTTACCGGGGAAATATACGATTCAAATGGAGAATTGAATATCAGGACGGCACGTTGGCCATGGTAGCTCAATGGGTTAGAGCGACTGGACGGAAACCAAGGAGATCCGTGGTTCAAATCCCGCCCATGGTATTGAATTTTTCATGTTGACTCTATCAATCAAAAACCTTAGCCTATAAACGGCTAGTGTGGGGAAATGATTAATTTCCACCAATTAACTAAAATTGTTCCTTGATATTTTATATTATTTTCTTTTGAGTTTATCTTCCAACAACATAAATATTTGTAATTTAAATGGCATTTTTTAAATTTTATAGGGCATTTTTTTTTAGATTTTTAGGACTTTGTTGCATTTTTAAAAGTGCATTTTTAAGTATTTTTAGAACATGAAAATCCTAGGCCTAATGATTAGTAGGACTTCTAAAACAGAGAGAACCACCGGTGAAATGTGCAGTGTTTAACGCCCGCTTTTACTACATACGGCACCGCAGGCGGTGACACTGATGGTACAGGAGATGACGATGGAGCACCGGTGGAATGAGATGGCGTGGGAAACCGGAGGTCCCGGAGAAAACCCGCCCCAGCGCCGTGTTGTCCACCACAAATCTCACTTTGGGGTCGCCTGGGATCAGACCCGGGCCGCCTTGGTGAGAGCCAAGTGGTCGAACCACTGAGCAACGGCGCGGCCACGAACCACCTGTAATTGAAGATATTATTAAATTTAAGTTTCCAAAATTATTATAAATTTGGCAATTGCATCTATCCCTGTTAACTTCGTTGGGTGCCTACAGTAGTGTAAAACTTCGATTCGTGGATGTGGAAGATTCTACTTTCTTATGGACCTCAGCTGTCTTGTCGTCATTAATTTTACATCTAATGGTTGGATTAATTATTGACAGCGTAGAGGAACTGAGATATATACAGTCCTTAGCCGTATAGGTATTCCTCAAGGACGTATGCAAAAGTTTGTCGCTGTCAAATCGGCGCAGCGGCTGTCATCCTTGAAGATCTTCCTGATGTGGTTATACCTACGTCATCATTAATGTTTCTTTCCTTTTTTCGCTACTGAGACTCAAGTATTATTTGCATAATGTTATACCAATTACCTTATACGAAAGAGATGGCCATAATAGAAATTTACAATTCCGAGAAAACTTTTTCGCTGCGAGATTATTGACAAAGCTTTCATCTCGCCGGCGTTTTCTTACGTTGCATTAATGCCCGATTTCACCAACAAATGTTAAGACTTAACATGAGTTTAGCAACAGTAAAATCAAAAATTGCATTTCACCAACAAGTGTTAGCGTAACACAAGTGTTAAATCTCATGTTAAACTGACAAGCTGAATTTCTAATGTTAAGTCCTTAACAATTGTAAATAGTCAAGATGGTGAGCATGAACTCAGTGGTTGATGTCGATCTGCTATATATAAGACCGTCTAAATGACATTCATAATAGAGTACGGCCTATGAGGAGAAATGATTTTGAGGAACTATCCGAAGAAAATTGTTTTACGGAGGTATAGGCTGTCGAAACATGTTGCTATGAAGGTTACTGCGGAAGTACAAGAGAGGTTAGAACATGCATCGAAAGGAATATGCCGATCTCGCCTTTGCTTCAAGTATTAATAACCTTGCGATTTTATAATTCACTGATTTATGTGGATCTCGGGCCGCGCCGTGGCTCAGTGGTTAGACCACTTGGCTCTCACCAAGGCGGCCCGGGTTCGATCCCAGGCGACCACAAAGTGAGATTGTGGTGGACAACACGGCGCTGGGCCGGGTTTTCTCCGGGATCTCCGGTTTCCCCCGCCATCTCATTCCACCGGTGCTCCATCTTCATTTCATATATCATCAGTGTCATCGCCTGCGGTGCCGTATGTAGTAAAAGTGAACGTTAAACACTACACATTTCATTTCACTGTCCATCTCCCGTCTTGAAACGTTCAAGTCACTCGTCCTTCGCTTCTCGTGTTAAATTTACGTAATACTGAGTTAGAACATGCATCAAAAGGAATATGCCGATCTCGCCTTTGTTTCAAGTATTAGTAACCTTGCGATTTTATATCTCACCTAATTTTGTGGATAATACACTGTCCACCTCCCGTCTTGAAACGTTCAAGTCACTTATCCTTCTTCTCACCTCGTTTTAAATTTACGTAATAAACATCGAAAGGAATATGCCGATCTCGCCTTTGCTTCAATTATTAATAACTTTGCGATTTTATAATTCACTGAATTATGTGGATAATACATTGTTCACCTCCCGTCCTGAAACGTTCAAGTCACTTGTTATTCGCACCTCGTTTTTAATTTACGTAATACTGACAAGTTGTGTGGTGCTTGTAGTGGTGACACATGCATTTGAATTAAATTCTTTTCCAATATTTTCTCGCGACATCTTTCTCTTTTACATTCACTGCATCCATCCTCTTATTTTCCACGATATCCTTACACTTCGTCTCCAATTCAATTAATAATTCTTTCTCCGTCGATGAGAAATTTGTCTCACGGCTTTATTTATGATTTTGTTCATTCGCCATTTGTACAGACGAAAATGAAAACAAAAACGCATCGGATTACGTTCAGAAAATCATCCATAGCCTTCTATAGCTGTGATATTTACAAGTTTCTTGGCGTTAACACAGGTTTGTTAACATTTTAGGAAAACAGGTTGGTGAAATGCAAGAAATGTAACATTAGTTTTAGCGCTGTGACAGTTGTTAGGTTACATTTGTTAACGACGAATTTAACATCTGTTGGTGAAATCGGGCATAATGTTAATATTTGTAAATGATAACTTATTTTTAAAGACGTTAATATGCTGTAAGCAAGCTTCTGAACCTACCTGAACCAGTAGAAGGCCTCTACTTTTTAACTAAATAACGTGCTTTAATTTGACAAAATACTCACAATTTGAATTAAAGACGTCAATAAATAAGCTAAAATTTTGTGATAAAATGAAATACTTACAACTTTAAGTTTAAGGAATGGGAAGGGCCACTAAGTTCCCTACACACTGGATCATTTCTGGTGTTCAAAAGTACCGGAATAAAGAGAGCCAGCTCTTGGGAGAGACCACTGACACTTCAGGAACCAATGGTTAAAATGTTTAACCCTGATTGCTGCTAGTGATTCAGTCAGCTAACAGATGAAACGCTAATTCACCTGCTCTGTGGTATCTTCTGCAGGGTTGATAAACTTGTTTGGCAAATTTAGTGGTAGATTGTCTACTAATCTTACCAATTGATCAATCTTAGTGATCAATCAATCGTAGTGGGAGACTGTCTGCCTCACGTTCAAATGATCCCGAGTTCGAATCTCGGTCTGTATGAGCTACTTGGATAAGTTTTTTTCTAGAGTTTTCCCTGATCCTGAAAGACGAATGTCGGGTAACTCTAAGCTTTATGGAGCCTGGACTCATTTGAGCATCATTCCACCCATTCCATTCATCGTCCCTTATGACTTAACGTTGGAGGACGTAAATTACAACAAAAAGCCCTGATCCATGGGTTTTCTTCAGGGTTCTACCAGATCAGCAGGCGAATGCTGGGTAGGTTCATTAAAATTTCTCAAACTTCTGGTCCCTCTATTTCATCTCCATAATCATTTCATATCATCTAAACTGGTGGTCTCTATCAGGGTAGAAGTTTCGACGGGTATCTCGGCGTTGCATGCCAGGGTGTTATACCTAATCTTGGTAAACGTTCCTTCTCCAGTAGGACGGCCCCATGTCTCCGAGCACGGTGCAGTGTGACCTTTGTGAATAAGAGTAGGTTGCGATGCCGGTTGCATTATCCTACTGGGGAGTTTCCAACTAGTAAAGTGTAGGGACCCTGCTCTATGCACTGTCGTGACTGCTTGGTACGACAGACCTCTGTTTCCTCTCACCTCACCGTGCTCCTGGGGTTTAATGTCAGAGATTCTACTCACATTAATCCTGGACCCCTAGGATTAAGAACCCGGGCTCCTTCGATCAGGGAGTTACCGAGCTGTCATTAAAGGCCTCCCAGAGCCGCCGTGGGGCTTTCCATAGAGCAAGACCTAGGGACTATTAAGCCCCCCCCCCCCATTAAGCTCCTGTGGACTCAAGACGGGATGGAAGTGGATACGCCACTTACGCGCGCCAACTCCAAAACGGGAAGGCTACCGATATGACCTCGGTGGGGCCGCCTGGTGATCTAGCACACCTTCTACTAGCTATGCTGGCTAGTACGCGGGAATATTAATGGCTTCCCTCAACCCCGTACGGAGACGTACCCGATAACCCACGGGTATCGGGAACTACCCCGAACAACTCCCAATCAGGGGAGGTGTCCCACTTGGGGGCATACAGACTGATGTTTAAAAGAAGATACGTGAAGGTCATATGTTTCTCCACGTGGGTGCTGCAGTATTGCCCAGCAGATCCCCTTTCTTTATGCTCTCAACACTCGAAACATAAACAAGGGTTCGAGTTATCTCACCTCAAGAAAAATATGCAAGTTAATCTGTATTAGCCTACTTTAAAAACAGAAATAAGTTGTTCACTGCGTTGTAGAGTCCTCACATGCGAGTTCTTTTAAATAATTATTCGTACTATGTAACAAATATTCCATACTTACCGTTATTGTTGCTACGCATCGTAAGTTGATATTCCCGCACAATGCGGTATTTCTCCATAGAAACATATAAGCGATGCAAGTTCTAAACTCTAACATTTATCTTTAATTATATTTATTAATATTTCAGCTAATATCTTAACTACTATAATTCAGATTGATATAAATACATATAGTGCAAAAAATAATCTGCAATACACATGTGATAAGCACATAACGGAATTTTGAGAATTGAAAAAAAAAAAAAAAAAAAAAACCGCTGTGTAGGTAAGCGCCTCGTTTTTTCAAACCCTTCCTCGTTCCGTATAAAGTGTTTGCCACCTTAGTATCTCAATATACTATTATTAACGACTTTGTTGATTGACATGTTCATATCAGCGACATCGACATTCCGGTATTTTGACCGACAGGAATTCTTTTACGTGCAATCGCCTCGTTTTTCAAACCTTTCCTCGTTCCGTATACATTAATATCGCAGTATACTAATATTAACGATGGATAGAGTCAACACTAAAAATTCAATGCCCTAGCCGGGATTTGAACCATGAATCTCATGGTTTCCGTCCAGTCGCTCTAACCCATGGAGCTACCATGGCAAACGTGCCGTCCTGACATTAAATTCTGCAGTTGACTCATATATTCCCGGTAAACCACTAGGGGCTTTCGCATTTGAGATACGCCGTTTGAGGCGACTTACTATCCTAAGTACTTGAGTCACAGGCTTCATCATTATACTCTAATTATTTTGGTTAATTAATGGAAATTAATAATTTCTTCACAGTAGCAGTACAGTGTACCTCGGGTACGAGAGCCAAGAGCCAAGAGCGAGAACAAGTCGTCCGGGTGCTCCCGGACGGTGAGTAGAGCGCCAGGGTACCTATCCGCTGTGCGGATTTACCCGTGCGGTCTTATGGGATTGGCCTTTCCTCCAAAGCTTGGATGTCCTTGTTAACTGATGGACCTGATTCGGCCTCTGCTAGTGCTCCTGGCGGCGGGATGAGCTTCAAGTAGGAGGCCAGTGCCCTAAACCGCCACTCTAGGGGCGGCCTGCGTTGCAGAGTCCCTCCAGTGTGGCGGAGCGAGGAGCGGGAGGTCGGGTGGTTGGGACCGTTTAGGTTGTGGTTCTCATTGGGGTCACACATGGCGACCTGACTGCCGGGGGTCAGCCGACAAGCCAGATCCAGCCCTAGTGTGGCCGGGACAGAGTGTAGTGTTGAGGAGATGAGAGGCTGGTCTCACCACCCAAGGGCTTCCTTGGGTAGGCGGTAGCTCTTTCTCCTCCTGGGCACACGGTGGTCATATTGCCCTAGTGTGTTCACTAGGCGGTTGGGATGGCATGTAATCCTCGCATACCATGTGAGCGAGCGTTCACGCACAACGTCCTCAACGTAAGGTATGCCAGAATGGGAGTGTAGGATGTGTGAAGGAAACATATGTAGTGTATCGTAGATCATCCTGAGCGCCCTGTTCTGCACGGCTTGCAGTCTGCGGATGGTGGTACGAGCCACGGATCCCCAGACCTCGCATCCGTACAGGATCAGGGGCGGGATTATCGCACGATACACCCGTAGTTTCAGGCGAGTGGGCATGGCCGATCGGAATATGGGGTACAACTGCCTGAGCGCTGCATGGCCGAGGCTGATTTTTTCACGGGCATGTGGGATGAAGGTGAGGCCGCGGTCCAGTCGGACACCCAGGTATTTGGCAGATCGGACCCAAGGGATCCTTCTCTGTCTCAACCGTAGCTCTCCTTTCGGGCGCCAGCACTTAGTGGTTTGCCGGGAATATGAGTCAACTGCAGAATTTAATGTCAGGACGGCACGTTGGCCATGGTAGCTCAATGGGTTAGAGTGACTGGACGGAAACCAGGAGATCCATGTTTCAAATCCCGGCCATGGCATTGAATTTTTCATGTTGACTTTATCCATTTAAAACCAGCCTATGTACTGCTAGTGTGAAGAAATGAATAATTTCCACCAATTAACTGATATGATTAACGACTTTCTTAATTGACATATTCATATAAACGCCGCCGATGTGCTGGAATTTTGACCCATATGAATTCTTTTACGTGGAAGTATATCTACTGACATGGGGCTGTAGCTTTTGGATAAAAGGAATAAGCTGTTCATTGATAAGGAGCAAACTCTTGTCTTCCGGTTGGAGAATTCTCTAAGAGAACAGACAAATTATCTAGGTTGGCTATGCAATGTAATAACCCGATCGTAAGCTGATCTTTGCCTTGGGCCATGATTCCTCGGTCCACCTCTAATCCTACCGCCACTACGTCTTGCTTCCATAAAAACGTATCTTAATTGTGTTTTAAGAGGATAGGCTAACAACACACAGCGCAAAGGGGCAAACTCTTGTTTCCCGCATACAACTACTGATAATCGGGCTGAGGAGAATGTGATTCACCAGTATAACCAATCTGGCAGCCCTTGTTTACTTTACCATAGCAACGACCTTTCCTGCTTACCGTTCGCGTCCCTTGCCTGATGACCTTCACTTGTCTTCTTTTAAAAATCAGACAGTAGGTACAGTAGACCAAGTTTGGAACTCCGTGGTGTCGAATCCCCTCAGTAGGGCTGTCCAGTCCATTCCAGTTCAAAGCAGTTCCAGGTGTTCATGTTATCATCTTTCTCCTTCTACATAATAATTTGTCTCTATCCACTCTATTTGGTGTGCGTAAGTGGAGGTGAGCCCGGCAGTCGGGTTGGTAGGCCTTGGCCCTCTAAGGGCTGTCGCGCCATGGGTTATTATATTATTACTCTTTTTGGTATTTCTCTCCTTCTTTTGGCGGCTTTGGCTGTTTCTTTCGATATTCATAATTGCTTTGTTCTATTAATCGGTCGTGCTTCTTGACTTGGGCCATCTCAAGTCTAAAAAGTTCTTCGGTGTGGAATAAACATAAAATAATGTTTGTGTAAAATATGTTATATCTGGTACTTCATTTCCGTCTACACTGATATGGCCAATGCCAATGGCACTGCCTTTGACGAACCCTTAGAATCGTTTTACAACACCCACCCTCCTTCTCCCAGACCGTTCTGCAAGGTTCCCAATTTTCTCGATACGTCATGGGTATCGTACGAGGTTTCGTCTAAATAAATTATATAATATATATATATATATGTCGTACTGCGAAACTTCCTTAGTTTTGACAAATATATATATATATATATATATATATATATATATATATATATATATATATATATCGCCAAGCTATAATTCCACTGGAATCCATAATAACCCTTCACTTATTCAAAGTTGGATAGTTGAAACCCAGCTCCTTTAGGAAGATGAAAAAACTGCATCACCCATAAGGTAAATCACAAATTTCTTGTAAATATGCAACCAATTCGTCTAAGGTGGGCATTCTCCCTTTTGCATAGAATCCATAAATTTCTCCACGAATTAAATCGCATGTGAAATTATCCACTTTAGAGAAACGTTTCCTTTGTTTTCATACTTATCGGCGTCTTTGGTATTCCTTTCGTCACAATATTTCTTACTGTATTTCTGTGAATACCCAGAATTTATCATCAGGTTCATTGCACGACCCCTTACCAAGATTATTTGTCAGCACCTATTTATTTGTGTTCAAAGCAAGCGCTTGAATTTTCTTAGAAACAGTTCCCACTATAACTTTGTTATTTGAGGCTTTTCCAGTAACATAACTCGGCCCTGATACTCACACTATTGTCATCACTTTGATTATTTTCACTTGACTGAGCGCTATCTACTACTTCATTTGCATTTACCACTGCATTTCCCTCCCCCGGTCTCCACATCGTGACACACAACGAATTTCTGCACGTAATGGAGCAGATCAACTGGAAGTTGGAACTTTAGCAACTGAGACTCCACGTGGAGGAGACATGCAACTGTCACTTCGAGAAAATCAGTGTTGCTATTGATCCTCAACGACATTGACCCATTTCTGAAGTTGTTGTTATTGACTAAGGCACTGGGGATTAGTTGATTTGCATCATTTTCCCCCTAGCTTCCCAATATAAAGCCTGTAGGTTCCCACCTTTGAGACCATTAAATTTCTCCAAATGGTGTTTGTTCATGATGACATCCTCTTTACAGATAGTACATTTGGGTCTAGGTATGTAGTGTATTTTATAAAGGTGTTCTGCAAGACAATTATGGCCAGTTTCCATTCTAAATAGGGCCACAGCAGTTTTTCTTGGTAGTTTTTGTATGTCAGTTTTGTCTCCAATGTTCTTATAATCCTTGTCTTTTAGTTTATCTTCTTCATCAAGTCTCTGCTGTCTTTTAAAATGTAGCTTAAAGTTGTCTAATTGTTTATTAATTTCAGTTTGTCTTATGGGTTTTATATTTTGAATTGCACCTTGTTTTGCTAGTTGGTCAGTATGTTCATTACCTAAAAGTCCAACATGGGCTGGAATCCATTGCAGGGTGACATGGCTTCTTGATTCCACAGCTTTAGTTAAATTTCTTATTTCTTTGATGTTTTTGTTGTTTTGTTTTTATAATTTACAATCCCATCTATGGCTGATTTTGAATCTGTTAAGATAACTATGTTTTGCTTTATGTACAGTCTGTACAGGACATTTCTGAAGTGTGGAGATAGATTTATGACAGTCATTAGTGAGCAGGAGGGTAGTTTCCTTTGAGGGGCAAACTGCACTCGCGTTCATTAGACAGACTCTAATGCCACTACCTCTTTGCTCACGCTGTCCCATTTCTTATCCCATATTTTTCTCCTGTAATTTGTTAGCTCCTTACATTCTATTAGCTGCTTTCTTCATCTCCACAAAATTCACATATCCTTTACCTCATTACTTCTCAACCCTTTTAGATATATTATTCCAACTCTCATCCATGCTACGCCTTCTCTTCCAGTTTTGTCACATTGATCTATATACTTTTCCCCACGAAATTCTATCTTTAATTACTTACAAGATTTCAAAGATTTCATTTCTTCTACACCTTCCCATAACCCCAGGCTATCTATGTCTTTTACTCTGGTTCTCATTTCCTTCCAAAAGACGCTATGATTTGACTCTTCTGCTCTCCAAAAATCTCCCATGCCTACTTTCGATATCGTTCTTTCCAATTCCGAACTCAACTATTTGTGTTCTTGATGCTTTTCTGTTAAGTCATGCACAGATTCAATAATTCGCCATCCTGTCCTTTAAGGGGGGTAGTATGCAAAGATTCAGGGTCTTACATAAATAGCCATAACATCCAAAGTTTTCAGTTTAGAGAAGTGACACGTAGTATACTCATTTAAGACAATGCAGTTAATATGCACGATGAAGCTAATGCTGCATATTTTTTCTTTATCCAGAGATATTTACAAACTTAAGCCCATTTTGTTCAAAATTCACATATGCTGTCTTTTTGAAAATTTGTATGTTATTTTAAAACACACTAAAAATGAATTTGTTGGATTTAGGTTTCTTAGTGGAGCTGTATAGAATTTAAAAAGAAACGTTAATCATATGCATCCTTTAAAACTTAAAATAATTTCATATATTTTGTATCATCACATTCCATCTGGAGCTTAATCTTAAATTCTAGAATCAACAAAATGTTCATTGTGGTATAAGAAAGCTGTGTGCTAAATTGCATCACTGTAGATTAAGTAGTTTGAGAGAAAAATGGGTTGAAGTTTTAGAAAATGCAAGTTACGGGGAAACGCAATTAAAACTACAATAAGTATTATTCAGTTTTCCTTTTAATTTTAAGTCAGAACGTCCAATATCCATAGCCTGTATCCTCATTCTGGTCTTCTTCAGTCTTACTTTTTAAATTCCTCTTCTGTCTTGCTTCTTTCTGCATTAATTTCATAGCTCTTTCTGCACCAGCGATGCGAATGTTGTCGATACTCTGCAAAATTGTTTCCATAAGCACATCAGGTTGATACACTAACTGATGCATAACTTTCTTTCTGCCAACATTCCCATCATTAAACACTATTGCAGCATCAAATGTAGCAATTTTCACCACTATGGAAGACACAAATGATGATGTGGGACACCTTTTCCATATCAAACTGTTGAGGCTTTCATTTGGGTTTTGTGTCTCTCCATAGAGACATTGTTTTAGCAAGTCTGGGTGTACTAAGAATTGGTAGTTGGGCTTTATAGATTCCAAGACAGCTGATGGAAGACTATGTGTTGCTACTATGCTACTATGCAACACTAGGGCATTTAATTTTTTAAAGGTACATACAGACCACGTAAGGTCATAATATTTTGGTGTTTGATAGCTAATACTATATAATATTTTACAAAATATTAAAAAATTAGATTTTTTGAACATTTTCTCGTCACGTTCCCCCTAATACACTTATACCAAAATTTTAGTATTCTCTACATTATTATTCCCCTCCTTTTATATTACCTAACATAGTAATGCCACTTCTCTTATGCCGATTTTGGCAGCCCTAGTAGTTCTTTGCAAAATGATCCATACATCTGGTCTAATTGTGTTCTTATCACTGATGTGCCCCATACATTGTTCTGGCTTCAAAGACCGCTTCATACATTCTTTCTGTCCATCTAACTGACATCTCCAGTTTATGTTTACATACACATCCTCACACCTAAATAGTCATACTCGTTTACCACTTCTATCTTTTGATCTCCTATGTACCATTCCTCTCCTTTCTTATGTATCGATCATCTTTTGAACACCATTTTATTGCTGATTATTCTTCATTCCCAGTCAGCGTAAAACTTATGATTGCCTAAAATGATCTTCGTAGACCTATTACAGAAACTGCTCCTACCGTTAAATCATCCGCATAAATAAATCAGGGATCTCTTTTTTCATTATTATTGAGCAGTGGACATTGCTCTCCTTAACTCTCCCTATTATGTCATCTATAAATAGATTGAATAGAATAGGACTCAATTTGCACCCTTGAGTCAAGCCTAACTTCTGTTTGGTCCCTTCCGATAGCACACTTAGCCCACATCTTACTCTGAATTTCACCCCACTATAAATTCTATCAATTTGGTTTATAAACTTCTCGTTCACCCCTTTTCTACATAGTTTCCATTTTAAAGCCCCGCCCCCTGTTTATCGTATCAAAGGCTTTCTCAAAATCCACAAAAAACATATACAATCTGCCCCTTTTCCTGCTTAAGTATTTATCAATTAACGTCTTGATTATAAACACATTTTGTCTTTTTCTCCTAAATCCAGCTAGAGATTCTCTTTCCACCCAATCCATTAGTCTGTCTGCTAGTATGCCTGTATACATTTTCCCAATTATAGATGGTAAGCTTAACAGCCTTTAGTTCTCTGGCCTATTTACACTTCCCTTTCCTCTAAATATTGGTACCATCACACTTGTTTTCCAGCGGTCAGGTGACTTCCTACTGTCTGTCATCTTATTAAATAAATTAGTTATATTCTTTAATCCACCTGGTGTTTCACCATATCCCTTCCAAAACTTCCCTTTGTTCTACAGCCGTGTGCAAATTATTAGACTCATTCATGGTTTTTTACTTTGCTTGAGTTTAACATTCAAAATAATAGTTATTTGCCGCCGTAACCTACTTCAATTTGTCTTAATTCTTTTCCTTGCTATAATATGAAGCATATTCAATGAAATTTCTCTCTTAATAATAGCTGGGGGATTTTTCTTTTATTTATAGTACTATGGTGGTAGCTCTGAATTAAGAACAGCCATTTTCTTCATGTATGTTTATCCAACTGTTTGGTGATATTGCTTTCATTTGGTGAATATAGTAACTGAAGATTGTTAATATTTGCCTTTATTGTATTTTATGGCTAATATATTCTCAGTATTTATTATTAATTGATCTCAAGTCAGGTAACATCGTGTATCTTACCCTTAGCATTCACACTGACTCAAAAGTGAGGTTATGGGTAAAACTGCGGACTTATTCCCAAAGAAAGTAGCTGTAACTAAGAGTCTTTTGAAGGAAGCTCTTTATTCACAACGTGAAATATCTAAGAAATTGTGTGTTTCACAAAAATCTGTTAGTCGCATTAATCAAGATTTAACATTCGGTGAGACGTTGACCTCACAAAGGGATGGAAAATGCGGGAGGAAAAGAAAGCTATCATCAAGGATGCAAAGAAAACTTGTGCAGGTAGCAAAACAAAATAGAAGAGCAAGCAGCATTGACCTCAGTAATCAACTAAAGCAGTACGGTACAGAAATATCAGCCTCAGTAGTTCGCAGAAGATAATGGGAAGCAGGTTTACCAGCACACAGGCCTCGTAAAAAGGCTAAATTAACACCTGAAATATCCAGTAGAATTTTGGAGAAAGGTAAATAGTATGAAAATTGTATATAGCATAACATCAAAATATGTACATTAAATTTTATGGAAATGAAATAAACAGCCTAGACCTTGTTTCTCAGATTGCTGGTTTTGTTATAGTATCTTTGAGCAATTTTAAGACTGTTTAATATTAATAGAGGTTTTTATTGTTTCAGGTAATTTTCTCAGATGAATCCATCTTTGAAGTATGTGAAGAGAGCAGCCAATATGTGAGTAGGACACATAAAGACACATTTTCCGCTCAATGTGTCGATCAAAGAGTAAAGCACCCAACATCAAAAATGTCTGAATATGTATTTCTCTCCATGGACCTGGAAGATTATACGTAGTTGTGGGATCTATGGAGCAGAAACAGTATAAAAGTGTATTAGAAACAAGATTATTTGCGCAAAGTATAGAATGGTTTCCAAATGGTGATTTTGTGTTCATGCATGACAGTGCTCCCTGCCATAGAGCAAAATCTGTAAACCAGTTCCTCAAAGAAAACAATGTAAAAGTACTGCCATGGCCGGGAAATAGCTCTCATTTAAATCCTATAGAGTATTTGTGGGGTATTGTTAAACAGAGACTGAAACAAATGAAACTAACAACAAAAGTTCAGCTTATTAAGGGCGTGATAAGCATTTGACACAGAGATGAAGAAATAAAGGAAAAGTGCTCCACTCTTGTAGAGAGCATGCCTAAACGCATCAAAATGGCAATAAAGGCTAAAGGAGTGCATACAAAATACTAAGAATTGAAACAAATATTTTGTAATATTATTACCGTTAGATAAATAGAAAATAAACGGTATATGTTAAACATTTCACCGTTGAGTGTAATAATTTGCACACGTCTGTATTTATCGGTCGTGCTTGCCATATCAAGTCTAATAATTTCTTGGGTGTGGAATAAAGATATAATAATGTTTTTTTTTTAAAGTAGGTTATATTTAGTACTTCATTTCCGTCTACACAGATTTGGCCAAAGCCTACAAAATGAAGGTTATGTTGTTATGCTATGACGTGACTTTCACGGGCTTCCTGAATTGTTTACTCTGTGTGTTGCCATAACTGGCATGTAGCATGTAGCAGTTTGTTTTGTCATTCCTCCCCTCCCTTCATTCCCAGAAAGGAAACCTGCCTCGATGCAGGTACTTGTGCGGAAATACTTGTTTGTCGAATGCATTGCATTAAAATTAGTTTCTAGCAACCGTGTCGATTTACAAGCCTTTGGCATTCCGCTGTTGCCATAAAGGGTCTTATTACATCTAAGACCGAAATAGTCGAAGATAAGTCCTTGAGTTGTTGGCAAACTTACAACGTTTATTTACGTGTTTATCTAAACCAAGCTTGCTTATTGTAAATGGTGAAGTTTGCCACAGAACAGATACCAGTTTAAGTCTTATTACGTCAAATTGGACACTATGATTCAGCCTACTTTTTTTTTATTTAGAAATGGCTAATCTGTAAAAAACTTGTCATATATAGGTTACGTATTAATTTCTTTACCACGTCCCTAGCAGGCAGAGAAGATATTGCATTTCTAGTCGGATTTCACAGGAAATGTATGTCCACGAACAGTATACCTAAAGAAACTAAAGGGTTAAATACCGTACTGGGCAAACGTCATTCAAGGATGAGGCAGTATGGTTTTCAGATAAATTTCCCTACCCAGAAATACCTTCTACGTAGAAAACAACTGCCATTGTTTTCAAAAATACCTCTTAACATCTTTTATTTAAGGTGAGAAGTTTCCGCCTGTCTCCACAAAGCTGTTTCCACGATTTTTGGGTGGACATTACTAAGAAATTATTATTGATATGTACGAGGCATGTTTTTTAAGTCAGTACCGTTTTGGAATTAAAAAAGACGCGAATAGATATCGTTATAATGTTATTTTTACATGAAAGCCTGTACCTTAATCTAGTGTTCTACATAATTTCCGTGAATATTGAGGCACTTCTCATAACGTGGCACCAGTTTTGAATACCCTCCTCACAAAATTCTGCCGCCTGACGTGTTAACCACTGTATCAGAACTGTTTTGACTTTGTTATCGTCCTGAAGACGCTGACCGCCCAGATGTTTCTTCAAGTGCAGGAACAAATGGTAGTCGCTGGGCACCAGATCAGGGCTGTATGGAGGATGATATAGAGTTTCCCACTGAAAAGATTTGATGAGATTTTGGTCCGATTAACCGAATGTGAACGGGCATTTTCATGCAGCAAAATGATACCCTTACTCAACTTGTCACGTCTTTTGTTCCGGATTGCACGGCGCTGATTGTTCAATGTCTCAAAATAAGACGCTGCATTGATTGTCTCATTAGGAGGCAGAAACTCCACTAGCAATACTCTTTTTCTCTCCCAAAAAACTGTGCACATGATTTTCCGGACAGAAATTGTTTGCTTAAACTTCACTTTTGTGGGTGATGATGAATGTCGCCATTCCATGGATTGTCGTTTCGATTCTGGTGTGACGTAGACCACCCATGTTTCGTCACCAGTAACAATTAGGTCTAAAATATCTTCACCCTCATTGTGATAGCGCTCAAGGAAAGTCAATGCACTGCCTAAACGTTGGGTTTTGTGCAAATCCTTCCACATTTTCGGCACCCAACGTGAACACAATTTCCGGTACTTCAAGTTTCGGTCACAATACGATACAAAACACTACGAAAATATGAGGAAAATAGTCGCAATCGGTGGGACTCACTCAGTAACCAACGTATACAATGAAGAATCAGACTGTAATGGCGTCAGTGCGTAGACAAGAGATGTAGGTAACCAGCGCGCATGCGCGGAACACCGACCGTAGCGCAATACGGTACTGATTTAAAAAACATGCCTCATACATCAAAATTTTCAGACATGTTCCTAAAACTTTCGTCTTTAATAATACCTATTATTATTTCAATATGTTGTACTGATAATTTGTTTTTAGTTTTTGTAAGAAAAAACCACTGACATTTCAGAATTTTTTTAAACAAGTATTATGAATTTCTGAGAAAAATCCCTCTTATTATTATTCTTATGAGTCTGCTTAATACACACAAAAAATCAGATGTTTTGGTTAATTAGGTTTTTAAAAATGTGTTCCGGAAGCTGAAAAAATGTGAAACTGAGAAAAACAGCTTTAAAGTTTGTATATTGATTACTGACGTGCTTCAGAGATTTTTTATGTTGTTTCTCCAAAGGAATTGAGAGATCTTGCGTACCAATACGCCATTAAACCGGCCAAAAACGTGCAACACCAATGAAGAGGCAAATTTTCTTCACAAATAGGCACAAAGCTGACAGAGGGACAAGCAGGACCAAGAAAATAAAACTAAGTGCACAGATGACGACTCTTCCTCTTCTGAAGATGAAGAATGCTTTTGTATTGAGTACACTGGACCATATTCCTTTTAAGACCACCAACTAAGTGACTAAGCTGCACCAAATGTTCTAAGTTGACTAAAGATTAATCTGCACATTTTGACAACCATTGTATTTGAAAAATTGTAACTTTTAAGTTGTATGATTTTAGTTGTAAAATGTAAGTTCTGCAATGTGTCTTACCCCATTATAATAATTAAATATAGTCCTTAATTATAAATATGATAAATATTTGCCAAAATAAAAACATTTTTAAATATAATATTGTTCTTTAACGAATGTCTTATAAAATTAATGAAATTACTGCAAAATATTTGAAATAGTTTCGGAGAAAAATGATAAAATAAAAAGAAACCTGAAACAACTAGCCCTGGGCTCCAATATTGGAGTTTAAATTTGAGACGGAATCGATGCACCTATAGTCCTGTAAAAATTATATATAAATATATTTTAAATGCTGTAAATCGGAATAAAATATAAGGGACTGCAGATGAAAGACTTGAAGCTTTTTGAAACTGGAAGAAAACTGCAATGAAATATATGCATAGTAACTAAAAACTGCTGGCAGAAAATAAATACAGTATTTTAATTATATCTGTAATTTTTTATGGATACAAGCGTCGTATAACCACAATAGTCAGGGGCCAAAAAATTGACCTTTTATACGATGGCCGTTCAATCAAGAATGATCATTTTTTTACTGTCATAATATTTCTCACTAAAATTCAAGCTTACTACATTCTGTTCGCTTAATGTGAAACAATCACGCCTTAGTAGTTTCATTGTTGGTACTCCTGGTTCCCGCCTGTGAGAACCAGGCAACTTCAGACATGTTCAGAATCGCCTACCGCTGCAATGGAGTTAGCATGCAATTAAAGTTGATGTTAGAGGAAGATCCGGAGTTTCTTTCAAACGTAATCACTGCTGATGAAACTTGGCTACATCATTTTGATCCTGAGAGCAAACAGCAAAGCTCAGAGTGGAAATCTCCTTCATCACCAACCCCCCCCCCCCCAAGAAACAAAACTGGTTGTTTCTGCTGGGAAAGTTATGGTCATCTCATTCTATGATATTCATGGAATGGTTTATCAGAATGTTGTACCTGCACACACATCAGTAACTGGACAATACTACAGGGATGTCCTGAAAACATTGCAAGTCCATATCAGGCGCAAAAGATCACATTTCCGTGAAGCAGGCTGGCTGCTGCACCACGATAATGCGCGGCCGCATATTGCCAATGTTGTTACTGAATGTATTGCAAAAATCAACATGAAGTGCATACCTCAGCCTCCCTATAGCCCGGATTTAGCCCCTTGTGACATTTTTCTATTCCCTAACTTGAAGAAACGCCTTCCTGGGAGGCAATATCCATCATCAGAAGCAGTGGTGAAGCCTGCGGTTGCGATTTTGAAGGATATTTCAAATATAGTTTCCAGCAAGTCTTTGAAGACTGGCAGAAAGGCTGGGACAGGTGCATCGTATTCAGGGTAGACTATTTTTAAGAAGGACCATCAAAATTGAGTAAGAGTGAAAGCACGTTGTCAAAAAAAATTGTGATCATTCTTTATTGAAAAGTCTTCGGAAATATATTTTAAATGTTGTAAATCGGAATAAAATGTTAGAGTTTGCACATGAAAGTTTTGAAGCATTTTAAACCTGGATGAAATACTAAAGTGAAATATATGCAAATGACTAAAAATTACCGTGAGAAAGTAAATACACTATTTTAATTGCTTCTGTCATTTTTTACAGTTACAAGCGAAATATAACCACAATACTCAATGACCGAAAAATTGACCTTTTATAGACGTCCGCTCCATAAGCTATTTCTGGTCTGTTGGTCTGTGCTTTCTCTCGTCATGCAGAAAACTTGTCCCATTTGCACATCGGATATTAAAATTTTAATCTACCTTCCTGAAGTACAAAAGGGTTAATCACATTTTTAATTATCCACCATTGGACTGACAACTGCTTTTTATTTTATATTTATTTCATGAACTGAAACCTTTTGAAATATACCAGCTCCCGCAGGATGTGACTGTATATAGCAGGCTTTCTTCGAAAACATTTGAAAGTAGTGCCAAAGTTTAAAGATGTGGATGTCACTATTAAAAATAACGAAACTCTTGGGGAATCTAATATTTATTAAACTATCTAAGGCACAATGAAACACAAATCCTCAGTCATTTAATAAACTTGTACAGTAATGTATGTAATGAAACAAATTTTATTGTCACCTGCTAATAAAATGTCAAAAAGTGAAGATGTTATATAAAAACTAAATTGTAAGTGAATATTCATAACTACAAGTTGTGTGCCATTGGTGGACATTTAAGGCAAATTTATGGGTAAAGTCTTTGAAAATGTACAGGTTAATGATGTTTACTCACCACGTCTCTTGAATAATAACATACAATGATGCGCGCGCACCTGAAATGCGACGCTTTGTGAGTTCTCGAGTGTACAGAAACATGCCGATCATTTTGTTTTTGTATCGGTTTTCGTTCAAGGTTACCATCCCCTTATGTGTTCCATCCGTTGCGGAGATGCGGACTTCTCTTCGAGACTCCGAGGTGTTAACACCTCTTCGTGGACACGCAGCATGGGAAAGAAGAACGCCCGCAAGAGGAAGCAGCACAGCCAGCCGCCGAAGAAAGGCTCAACGCAGCCGTCACCAGCCAGCTCCGACGCACCGTCGCCCGTCTCCCAGCCGCCCTCAGCGGCTGAGAAGAAACCTACAGGGAGCTGGCCGGGAGGTTTTGGCGCTTCTCGACCAGCCTCTCCGACTGCGGCGGTCTCTCGCCAGGCGTCCAGCCCGCAGCAGTCTCCCTCGGCACCGGGGACATCCTGCAGAACATCACAGTCATCACGCAACCATCTGCAGTAACCTCAGCCGGCCACCCTCACCCACATCGCCAGTACCCGAGTACCTTCACCGCAGCCACAGCCAGCAACTGAGTCTCCAGCAACCCTCACCGCCGTTTTCGATGGAGTTCCTCGCGATCTCCCCATTCGCTTTGTCTACACCGCCGCTTCACATCAGTGGCCCTCTGAAACGAGAGCAACCAGGAGCACCCAGCGAGCCGCCACCACCCTTGTGCGGATTCAGTTCACAGATGCAGGGACGGCCGCGCCGTGGCTCAGTGGTTAGACCACTTGGCTCTCACCAATGCGGCCCCGGTTCGATCCCAGGTGAACGCAAAGTGAGATTCGTGGAGGACAACACGGCGCTGGGCGGGTTTTCTCCGGGATCTCCGCTTTCCCCCACCATCTCATTCAACTGGTGCTCCATCTACATCTCATGTATCATCAGTGCCACCGCCTGCGGTGCCGTATGTAGTAACAGCGGGTGTTAAACACTATACATTACATTATTACCGATGCAGGGAAATTCCAAGCTGCCTTGAACACCCGACTGCCCTTTTTAGGCCAGTGCCTGGTAACAGAGGCCGGCAAGCACCAACAAAACTTCCCTTGATGAAGATGCTCCAAGTATGGGCATGATATCTGCACCTCCACTGCACCAAACAGGTGCCACTACTGTGGTGCCCCCACACTCACATCAGAATGTAGCGAACATGATCGACGCCATCAATGCCGTTGCTGCGCTACCTGTAATGATTATGGCCACTGCACTGGACAGGCGCAGTGCCCTCTGTACGCTCGCCCACTGAAGCCGGCAAGTAGGACCTCAGCCACCAGCGCCGACCACATCACCACTTCACCCGTTTTGCTACACATTCTGCGAGAGTTACGCGAGGAAATCCAGCACAACAACAGACGTCTACTACGCCGATACCGACTCACTAAGGACTCCTTCTTGTGAGATTCGGGACCTCCACTTGGAAGTACTGAACATCAACACACCTAAAGGCCACCTGGAAGATGCAGTGTCCGCCAGTAGCTCCATTCACGCTGCCACCTATGAAGCACTACAGCATCTGACCACAAGACTCGACGCCATTACTGCACACGACAAACTACTCACCGACATTTGCACTGAAGTGAAAAGGATCTCATTCACCTCAGCCGCCAACAAGGACACCCTCCTTCACTTCAAAGGAAGTCTCAACACTTAACGACACAAATCGACGACATAAAGAGCTTAGAACCATTCGAACTCACCGAATTACGCAACCTGACTAAAGAACTTCACAAACATATCACTACCAAGGACCCACACAGCATACATGACAAGCTAAATGAGATCCAACAAGTCCAACTTCACCGGCGAATCCCCGATCACCATTCCGTCACCTCTGCACCGCCGTCAGTACACCTCAACAAGACTTAACCTGTAATACAAGCAACAAGCTGGCTCCACTTTCGCCCTTACTCATGAGTCCAGCTTGACCACCTACCCCCCAGACGTATGCCCTATACTGTCATCCCCAAAAGAGACCCGTCTCTTCAAGTGCACTCCATCCCCATGTGCCTCGATCAGGGCCTTAGATATGATCGACGCCTGGCCAGCACTTCTTACCCGTCCGCTGCTATCAGCAGCCGGCACCGCAAATTTACCTTCAATAATGGGAGTGTGCCAGCGGGATGCCGGCAGGCTATTATGAAGCCGCAACCACTTTCCTTCCTATCTTCACCCTTGTTAAACAAATAAATGGATTTCCCTCCCCCCCAAAAAAATCCGTGGGTCACCCAGAGATTTGCCCACCCGCTTCATTCTCGCCGCAGCACTAGGGTGACCGTCTACGTTGAGAGCCTCCAGAATCTACACACGTCACGGATCCTCTAACCTTATCCAGCTACAGCTCACCGACTCCCCGAGCACGAGGCAACCTTGAGGACGGGCCTGCCCTTGTTAGGGTGGTGTCTCAGAATCGAGCACAGAGGAGCGTTATGATACACAACCTGTCGGCGATGCTGTTGTTATGGACATGACGCCGACGCCTGCGACGCACCTCCTCGGTGCCACTACCGTGGCGCCTCTTCTCTTACAGAGACGGTATTCGGGACCTCTACGGCTTATTATGCCCCAGACCCCGGGAGAAGCAATGAAATTACTCGACAGCCGACCAAAAATCATCACTACAGTAGGTTCCTGAAGTGTGTGGGCAGTTTTTTCTCAGCCTGATGAATTCCAGGGCAGTGAGAGACCACCATGGCCAACTAGGCCCTACGGATCAAGCAGACTTCTCTGGAAGAGTAGCTGGCCTGCCGACTATAACACCTCCTTCCATCTGGACCCTACTGTCAAACATAAGTACCACAAATACCGCAGCACCACCGGTGATATCTAGATTGAAACTTTAATTGGAGAAAGTGAAATGAAAGGAATTGAAACGGGGAATTTTAGATAAGTACTTTTCCTAGCACTCGCTTAGAGTCTAGTCTGAATCCCCAAGGTGAAGAAGTTATGCTACAGATGTCACCGCTTGAGCCATCCCACTCGTGCGAGCAGTTATAGCGTGACCTCAGGTTTGAGAGCAATATTGCGGATTTTGTATGAATGCGGGACTTTTTGTTGCCTAAATGCTTGCTTAACCCCTTAATTTCTGATGGAAAAGCTTTCCTCAACATCTCGGTGCATGATGTTCGAGTAAATTTTGCATTTCCCTCTCTGTGACTACTGAAATGTGTGAACAAGAGAGGTTTTATTCAGTGTTAGTGCTTCCTGTAGTGCAATATCTTATGTATCGCTTTATCTTTGGGTACCATTTTGTTGGTGGAATATACTGGTAATGGTTATTTCCAGAGAAACGTTATTTTAACAAAATCTCTCTTTTGGTTAATGAGACATTGTCTATTTATTACGGTTTATCAGATATACACAGTTATCAATAATGAAGATAACTTCTGAGACCAAATCCTGAAAGCTAAAAATATGAATTTTAAGTTGTATTTGGTCAAAATATATATTTTTATTACAAAATCAAGTTTTCTAAAAGTTTTCCAGGTAAATAATAACTTGGGTTGGAATTTTTCTTGAAAAGCACTTGTTGAATCGTTAGATGTTGCTGAAATTATATAATGACATTGGTGTTTAATCGAATTTTGTTTTTGAGCACACAAACGATAGGTGCACGGACCTTTCTGACAAAAGTGCTTCTATATTGGTTAAAGGGATCTCAAAATGCAAACGTTTTCCTGGGGGAATTATGGCTGTAGGCTATATAGTATGCCTTCACATCCAACGATTACATCCTTCTTCGACATCTCCTCTGACGATCATTACAGGAACACGCGTGTCGCTCCAAAGCCTCCGGGGTTTTTGTTCAGGGAGCTGCTTAGGAGGCATGCGCTCGAGATGCCTAATATGCTTCCTAGAGATGAGGGATTGTATCCTCCATGGTTTCATGTAGCACCCCACGTCGATCTTAGGATAACAGTGCACAGAAAGTCGACCACGCCCACGAGTAATCCCCGCAGCTTTTTTTAGAGTTTTTATCTGCATATACACATCGTATTTTAAATAATACTGATGGTTCAGAAAGCTCTGCTGGTGTGGGATGTGCATATATCCATGGGGCCGAACCCTTTACATTCGGTCTCCATGGCAGCACTTCCATCTACACGCCATACGTAGAGCCCTTTTATGTATTCGCCGCCGAAGGTTGGGCAATTGCCTTATACTCAGCGATTTCCTTAGCGCACTTCAGAACTTTCGTGAGCTGTACAACTAACACCCCCTTGTACAGCGTATCCAGGACGCCCTCCACGTTATACACGCCTCGGGGGTTAGCGTGGCATGTCCCTAGGTTCCTGGTCACGTGGGCTTGCGGGGAAATGAAATGGCAGATTCGACAGCTAAAGCGGCTACCACTCGGCCCAGTGTGAACATCTCTGTCCTGCTCTCGGAAGACTTTCGGCTCGTGCGGAGAGCGGTACTCTCGTGTTGGCATGGTGAGTGGCCTCCTCTCCGCAGCAACAAACCTATGCCCGGTTTCACCAACAGATGTTAAGACTTAACACGAGTTTAGCAATAGTTAAAACAAAAATTGCATTTCACCAAGTGTTACCGTAACACTCGTGTTATCTCTTGTTAATCTAGAAGCCAAATTTCTTATGTTAAGTGCTTAACAATTGTAAATAGTCAAGATGGCGTGCATAAACTCAGCTGTTGATGTCGATTTGCTATATTTAAGACTGTCTAAAGAGCTTTCGTAATAGAGTACGGCCTGTGAGGAGAAATTATTCTGAGGAGCTATCCGAAGAAACATTTTTACCGAAGTATAGACTGTCACAACAAGTTGCTATGAAGGTTACTGCGGAAGTACAAGAGAGGTTAGAACATGCATAGAAATGAATATGTCGATCTCGGCTTTGCTTCAAGTATTAATAACCCTGCGATTTTATAATTCACTGAATTATGTGGATAATACATTGTCCACTTCCCGTCTTAAAACGTTCAATTCACTTTCCCTTCGTACCTCGTTTTAAATTTACGCAATACTGACAAGTTGTTTGGTGCTTGTTATAGTGACACATGCATTTGAATTAAATTCGTTTCCAATATTTTCCCCGCGACATCTTTCTCTTTTACATTCACTGCATCCGTCCTCTTATTTTCCACGATATCCTTACACTTCGTCACCAATTCAATTAAGAATGCTTTCTCCATCGATGAGAAATTTGTCTCACAGCTTTATTTATGATTTTGTTCACCGTCATTTTTCAGCTTGTGCAGACGAAAATGAAAACAAAAGCGCATCGCAGTACGTTCAGAAAATAATACGACTCATCCATAGCCTTCTATAGCTGAGATATTTACAAGTTTCTTGGCGTTAACACAGGTTTGTTAACATTTTCAGAAAACAGGTTGGTGAAATGCAAGAAATTTAACATTAGTGTTAGCGCGGTGACAATTGTTACGTTACATTTGTTAACGTCGATTTTAACATCTCTTGGTGAAATCGGTCATTAGAGAGGTACTAATCATCGACTCACTGAATGTTGCATGGAGTCATTGCAGTCACCGGCCTGCCGCTTCGCTTGTCATCTGCTAATGGTGTTTTCCCTTCAGCTTCATTACAGCGACGAACCCATCGTCTAACAGTGCTGACATCCACCGTTGCATCAGCATACACATTTTTTAGCCTTTCGTGAATGCGAATTGCCGTTTCACCTTGCGCAGTCAAAAATTCAATCACAAAACGCTGTCTAATACGAATGTCGATGTCAGCCATTTTGCAAGAGGATGCAGTGCTGCCACCTGTTGCCTTAGGAAGTTACTACTGCAGGGAATTGGAGAAGAAGATTTGAGGATTGCGCCAAATTCAAAGTTTTCACATAACTTACTTATTTAAGGAAAAAATAGGAGGTACTACTTTTTTACCCACTCTCGTGTGCTGACTGCTGAGAAAAGTTTCTCAGTAGTTTATCTGCTCTTTGACATCATATGTATTTCAGCTTTATATTCAATATTTATAATTTATGTAATGTTTTTGTAATCACAACTGCATGGCAAAACCTTGCATAGGCAAGTCCGAGAAATGACTTCTAACGTGTATGTCAGAGGCAAGATTTTGTGGTGACAATTATTTCTAAAATTCGCATTATTAATTTTAATTGGTGATGCTTTGGGTTGAATACTTTACCATAGATTCGCATTAATTTCGCGCAAATTTTCGGGAAAAAACTATTAATGACATTACTGAGATAAGAAGTAACAGGCAACTAGAGTAACACAACTTAAAACCCATTTTTTCCAAATGGAAATAGTTTTTTGAAATCTGCTGGTAGTACGTAACACGAATATAATAAATTATCACGCATCAGACAAGACCAAACTGCAGCATACAACAAACTGTGATATTTTGGATTTTCATACTTGTTATTTTGTCTGTCACAACTAAGTAATATGTAGAGAAATGTATCTCAATATTAGCGTTTGACATCGGCTACCAAAGACATTAAAGGGACTTTTCTCAGAAATTGCCTTAGGAATCAGCGTTTCCCTTCAATGTTATGAGTGCCGTTACTACATCTAATCTATTATCGTTACCATCATAGCTTTGCTGTTCAAAAATATCACAAAGCTCTTTGTAGCAAAGAAACAGATCAGAATCACAAGTAATACAACTGATTTAAATGCATTTAGTTCGCTCACTTTCTTCTCGGGCAGCCAGTCAGGTGAAAAGATGATTAGATATCTGCGTTTCGGGAGTGTGCATCTCTCCCAGCATCAGGATATATACAATGTTATAACCACAAATGAAACACTGGATACAACACAACCTTAAAAACAAAACACTATCAAAGTTCGCATTACTGAACAAAAGACTGTTTTCAGTAAATTAAATGCCAGGTCACGAGATGGCGTGAGTATAGAAAATTGTGTCAAAGAAACGTAACTACTTAACTTGATTATCAAGCTGTATTGATCTTTGCTTCGTAATTCAACGGATTTCCATTTTTAGGTCGGTTTCCAAGAGGAGTTGAACTGAAATCCAGCATCACGATTAAGCGTGCTCCTTTCAGAGGACATCGCCAAAGCCTCCTTAATTCCCCGCTCCCAGTAACTGTTGCAGTTTGCCAAGATGGTCGTCTCCCGAAAATTGGCTCTATGGTCGTTATCAAAACAATGCTCTGCCAGCCCAGACTTCTCAGGTTGCATTAAACGAATGCTCCGTTCATGTTCGATTATTCTAGTAGCGATGGTCCTTCTGGTTTGTCCTATATACGGTGTCCCACATTCTCAGTTCCTTTTTCTTAATTTACGTCGACTTCCAACGTTAAGTCATATCGGACGATGAATGGAATGGGTGAAATGATCCTCAAATGAGCCCGGGGTCCATAGAACTTAGAGTTACCAGACATTTGTCTCTCAGGATAAGGGAAAACCCCTGTGAAAACCTTATCCAGGTAACTCACCCTGACAGAGATGCGAACTCGGGACCTCTTGAACGTCAGGCAGACATGCTAACACCACGCTACCAAGGCGGGCGTCACGGGTAATGCGGTACACTCCCGGAACTTGGAAGTCCAGTTTGTCTTTCACTGGTCTCAACAGATTCTTAATCTTTTGAGGTGGCTTAATTTAATTAACTGAAAACAGTCTTTTCTTCAGTAATGCGAATTTGAATAGTGTTTTTTCTTTGTTTATAGTTTTCTATATCCAGTATTTCATTTGTGGTTATAACATTTTATAAATATCCTGATGATGGGAGAGATGCACACTCCCGAAACGTTGATATCTAATCATCTTTTCACCTGACTGGCTGCCCGAGAGAATAGTCGCCAGGAAAGCTTAAGGTCTTATTTTGCATTTAGTCGTTTAAAAACTACCACTACACAATTTAAATCGCCTAAACTTGACTTTGTGACTAGACTCAAAGACTGAAACAAATTATATAAAGCTTCTGTGATTTTTACAGCAACATTTTCTTTTTGCCATAATGGAGTTTAATTTAGACAATGCCATATGGCAGCAAACTTTTAGATTCTCTTCTACTGCTTTTCTAACACTGGGCTCTATGATAAAATCCACAAAGCACTTATCAGTTTCCAAAGTGACCACTAATATTTCACATTTGGTTCTGAGTGGGCTAAAACAAGATGAGCCACAGTTCCTTTTTATGTTGAAATTCTAATATTGGAATCGTTATCAATCTACAATTTTCAGAAACAAATGTACCTTTACAATACTGCAGATCTGGCATCGCAAAAATAATCATTGAACAAAGTTTGCGGAGGAACTGGAAGCTTTTGTTTTTTAGAAAAGAAATCGACAATTGCATTAAAAGAGGCGGCAATGTAAACTACTGAATTAAACCAGCTAGACTAGCGTGTCAGTACAGGTAGTGGGAGCAGCTTAGCTTCCAAATTTGGGTTGTTTTCAGTGATGCATTACTTTTATTTACTTTTAGCATTCGGGCGTTTCGGAAAACATTCTTAAGCCCTAAGGGACAATATTTTCATGTTAATGTAATGTCTGAGGGTAGCTTCCAAGTCCCCCAGGGGCCTACTGATGTCGGTACGGGAATTGGAAATCCCGGGGTCCCGAGCCAACCTGACACCCTCGATGTGGCTTCCTCTTAGTGGTGAGAGGTCAGACAAAACACCCACCCACGTGTAGGCCGTGCGTGGAGACCCGTGTCGGTGGAAAGGTTTGTCCTGGTACTTGAGGGATGTCCTGTTAGTTGATGTTTATGTCTAGTATCCGCACTTTTTTTTAAGAATTTTATATCGCGTTATGAAGACCATTTTATAATTTATACTGATGGCTCCAAGAGCTCAAATGTTGTTGGTTGTGCTTATGTGTGTGGGGCTGAATCATGTACAGTCATATTCCATTTATACTGCAGAGCTTTATGCAATATACCGGCCTTTTCACACGTATGTCGACGAAAGTTGGGGCATTGCTTAATCCTGATTGATTCCCTCAGTGCACTTCAAAGCCTACGGCAGCTGTACAACTACCACACTATTGTGCAGCGTTTCCAGGATGCCCTCCACGTTCTACACGCTTCCGGCGTCAGCGTGGTGTGTGCAGGGATCCCTGGTCACGTAGGCTTGCGGGGGAATGAAATGGCGGATTCAGCAGCCAAGACGGTTAACATGAAGCCCATGGTTTGAGTACCACATGTGACATCGTGAAGAGTGGTCCGCTGTGCGCAATAATTTACTTAGATCTGTGAGGGAACTTTCGATTCCCTGGGTAACCTCCTGTCGTTCATCTTGTCGTGAGGTGAGTTTGGCCTGGTTGAGCATTGGGCACTGCGTTTTTACTCATAGTTTACTATTTAGAAAGGAGCCTGCTCCAGTCTGTCCGCTTTTCAATGAAGCATTATCTGTACGACACGTGCTGCTGGAGTGTTTCTGCCTAGCACACCTTCGGACGTCTCTGCAGCTGCCGGCCAACTTTGCAAAAATGTTAGCGGATGGTAACAAATCAGTGGAGAAGGTTTTTAGGTTGTTCTCTAGGTTAGACTTTAGAATTTAACGTAGGGAATTTTTGGTAGCTTTTTTATTTATATCTCTTTTTACTTCTTTTGTTTGTTTTTGTTATGTACGTGTATGTTTTGTAAGTTTATTTACACTTGTTTAGATTTTTATAACCATTTTTATCTGACTTTTGCCATGACTAGTTTTTTAAAGGGTGCTTATGACCGCTGTAGTTGAGCGCCATTACACACATCATCAGTAGCTTCCAAGAGGATCAGTACCTATAATCAGCATAATAGGAGTTTTATTTTTCTGTGCCCGGTGTGGTATTCAATAAATAACATTTCCAGTTAGTATACGACAAACAGATCTCAGTGTCATGGACCAGCCGGGTGCTGTGGTGTCAATTTATTGTTGCGCCGCTTAGCTGTTGTTTCAGTGCGCATGATGTCATTGTATTGGCTTTGCTAATAGTTAAACTTTATGTTGCTTTCGGTAAATTGTAAACATTTATTTCATGACTTATGGCTTCATGCTATGAAGATATGAATGTTAAATTAAAGTTATACCTATTTATGTGATTTATAATAACTGTAAATTGTCTTATGCAGAGAAAATAATAATAGAAATTTTCTTATTTATCACTAAAAATATATTATTCTCGAAAAAAGGAAAAATAATTCGCGAAAATTTGGGGTAAAAATCGCTAAAACCAAAAACCCTTGCCTCTGTGTATAACTATTTTAATGAAGTGGCCGAAAAGAGAAATAAGGTTCCCTCTACTACCCACAGAAAAAAATGTATATAGTTAGATTCTAAAGTAGTATTACTAAGTGGAGCGCCAGAAAGAATGGTACCTAAAATAATTAGAGAGAGAAGAAAACATGTGACTTTTCACTTGAAAATTTTGAAATCAAGCACTGTCTTTCTTTCTAAAAGAATCACTGAACTAATATCTTCGACTATCTACATCTGCAGTTCAAGAAAACAAACCTGAAACAAATATATGAAACAAAATATTTAGGAACAATTTTTGATACAAAATTATCTTGGAGACTTCATATTGAAGCAGTAGTAAACAAATCAATAAAAAAATTTCAATTTTTGAAAAGATTAGCTGGAGTCAAGTGGGGTAGTAATCGGGAGGCACTGAACACAACATACAAAACATTCATCAAGCCAATACTTCTTTATAACCCAAAGGTAGTAATTACAGCAAACAGTTCTAACACAAATCACCTAGAAGTATGCCAAAACCAGGCCCTGCGACTAATAACCGGTGCAGCAAAATCAACTCCAATCACGGCAATGCAAGCCTTAACTCGGAACTATCCAATACGTCTAACTTTAGAGGAGCCGGCACTAATACAACATGAAAAAATGTTGCGGTTAAAAACAACGAAATGAAAGAAAATATTACTACAACCAATCAAGACGAAACCAAAAATTTCCCACACTAAGTTACGGAATTAAAAACAGATCTGAATCTTCCTAATTCTAAAGAAAACATTTTAATCAAAGAAAGCCCACCGAATTTTGAGCCAATTAATATTCATTTAGATTTAGAACAAATAGTTACAAAATCTGAAACTTCTAAACCTGTACTAAAAGCACTAGCATCAGAAACTGTTAACAATAATTACCCTCCTGAAGAATGGTTACATATCTACACAGAAGGATCTAGCTTGGACAACAACTCAGGAGCAGGAATTAAGTGTGCACTGTTCTCAGTCTATCAACCAGCAGGATACCACACAACAAATTTTGATGCAGAAGTAACGGCTATTCATATTTCACTCCAACACCTTCTATACAGAATAGATAAATTCAAAAATGCTGTCATACTTTCTGATTCTAAAGCAGCGTTATGTGCAATACGTTCATATAAGATGAGGTCAATCCAATTTAAAGAATGTCACAAAATGATCCAACAACTTCAAAACCTACAGAAAATAATTACATTACGGTGGATACCTGCAAATTTTGGAATTGCTGGAAATGAATCAGCTGATATTCTTGCCAAAAACGTGCAAGTTTAATTCAGAATAAAAGTGAAAACTTACTCCTTATATCCATAAAAAGATTAATCAAAAGCAAATATAAAAACAAGCTAAACCAATCAATATCTAACAAAGCCAAAGATTACAAATGGAACATTTTAATTAAAAATCCAGAACTTATTCCAGAAATCTCACGTAAAGCTGCAGTAGCAAATTTTAGATTACTTACGGAACATAATTATTTGGCCAAACACTTACACAGAATAGGAATTTATACAAGTCCAAATTATACTCTGTGCAACAAAGAGGAATAAATGACTGAAAAACATCTTTTAACCTGTCAAGCCCTACCTCCGGACCCACTACACAGAAATATTGGAGAGCAAGAGAGCTAATGGCTTCATTGCCAAAGCCTAGCATTTGACAACAAAGAGGAGGATATGACTGAAGAACATCTTTTAACTTGTGAAGCCCTACCTGCCGGACCCACTACAAAGAAATACTGGAGAGCAAGAGAGCTAATGGCTTCATTGCCAAAGCCTAGGATTTGACAACAAAGAAGAGGAAATGACTGAAGAACATCTTTTAACCTGTGAAGCCCTACCTGCCGGAATCACTACACAGAAATATTGGAGAGCAAGAGAGCTAATGGCTTCATTGCCAAAGTCTAGTATTTGACAACAAAGAGGAAATAACTGAAGAACATCTTTTAACCTGTGAAGTCCTACCTGCCGGATCCACTACACAGAAATATTGCAGAGCAAGAGAGCTAATGGCTTCAATGCCAAAGTCTAGCATTTGACAACAAAGAAGAGGAAATGACTGAAGAACATCTTCAAACCTGTGAAGCCCTACCTGCCGGACGCACTACACAGAAATATTGGAGAGCAAGAGAGCTAATGGCTTCATTGCCAAAGCCCAGCATTTGACAACAAAGAAGAGGAAATGACTGAAGAACATCTTCTAACCTGTGAAGCCCTACCTGCCGGACGCACTGCACAGAAATATTGGAGAGTAAGAGAGCTAATGGCTTCATTGCCAAAGCCTAGCATTTGACAACAAAGAAGAGCAAACGACTGAAAAACATCTCTTAACCTGTTAAGCCCTAACTGCCGGAACCACTACACAGATATATTGGAGAGCAAGAGAGCTAATGGCTTCATTGCCGTAGTCCAGCATTTGACAACAAAGAAGAGGAAATGACTGAAAAACATCTCTTAAGCTGTTAAGCCCTAACTGCCGGAAATCTCTACACAGAAATATTGGAGAGCAAGAGAGCCAATGGCTTCATTGCCAAAGCCTAGCATTTGACAACAAAGAAGA
This sequence comes from Mantis religiosa, assembly GCA_030765055.1. Lineage (NCBI taxonomy): Eukaryota > Metazoa > Arthropoda > Insecta > Mantodea > Mantidae > Mantis > Mantis religiosa. The sequence goes on from CM060958.1 coordinate 129,617,268, forward strand.
GGAAATGATTGAAGAACATCTTCTAACCTGTGAAGTCCTACCTGCCGGACCCGCTACACAGAAATATTGGAGAGCAAGAGAGCTAATGGCTTCATTGCCAAAACTTAGCATTTTACAACAAAGAAGAGGAAATGACTGAAGAACATCTTTTAACCTGTGAAGCCCCTACCTGCCAGACACCCTACACAGAAATATTGGAGAGCAAGAGAGCTAAGGGCTTCATTGCCAAAGCCTAGCATTTGACAACAAATAAATGTAAATAATATAATAAAGGAAGATGAGGAAGAAGAAAGGGACTAATTAATTAACATGGAGGTATGGAGGTTAAGAGCTACCAGGCAGAGCAGAAGACCAGGGTGTCATGTAAGCCAAGGTAGTAACAAGGTAAACACAAATAAACGTAAAGAATATAAGAAATGAAGATGGTCAGGAAGAAAGGGACTAATTAAGTAACAAGGAGGTATGGAGGTTAATTTCTACCTGGCAGAGCAGAAGACCAGGGTGGCATGTAAGCCAATGTAGCAACAAGGTAAAGACAAATAAATGTACAGAATATAAGAAAGGAAGATAAGGAGGAAGAAAGGGACTAAGTAAGTAACAAGGAGGTATGGAGGTTAAGTGCTACCTGGCAGAGCAGAAGACCAGGGTGGCATGTAAGCCAATGTAGCAACAAGGTAAAGACAAATAAATGTACAGAATATAAGAAAGGAAGATAAGGAGGAAGAAAGGGACTAAGTAAGTAACAAGGAGGTATGGAGGTTATGTGCTACCTGGCAGAGCAGAAGACCAGGGTGGCATGTAAGCCAATGTAGCAACAAGGTAAAGACAAATAAATGTACAGAATATAAGAAAGGAAGATAAGGAGGAAGAAAGGGACTAAGTAAGTAACAAGGAGGTATGGAGGTTAAGTGCTACCTGGCATACCAGAAGACCAGGGTGGCATGTAAGCCAAAGTATGAACAAGGTAAACACAAATAAATGTAAAGAATATAAGAAAGTAAGATGAGGAGGAAGAAAAGACTAATTAAGTAACAAGGAGACATGGAGGTTAAGAGCTACCTGTCAGAGAAGAAGACCAGGGTGTCATGTAAGACGAGGTAGCAACAAGGTAAAGACAAATAAATGTAGCCAAAGTTGTAAATTGTACAATTTTGGATTATGCACAACAAATAATTCGTTTTTATTAAAATTGTGATTAATGTTCATTTTTTTCTTCTATTTCATCAGATGATTTTTACTCTTTCATTTGTTATCTTCAGCCACGTTTCCTATCTACTACAAATAATTTTAAATAAAATCAAACCTGAAATAACTGTTTCATTTTTCAGCGAAATTATTTCGCTTCGGATTAGTAATATCTTGGACACTTAAAACGTTAAGTGTTATCTTTGCCAGCTTATGATACACTCAGTAGCGCTCCGTCAATTTTGTTGCTTGAATTATAGGATCCTTAAGTATATTGTATCATTTCGTACGATCACTGACTGAATTGCAGAAATAATGTAAATATTTCACAAGTCACTAAATTTTCTATATGGTAATTTCACCGATCTTGCCTATGCCGGAATAAAGGGCAGTGTCCACCTTATTTTACCCAGACTTGTGTTTAAAATGGGTACACTTCTCTTAAGCCGTTGCTAAAACTTTATGGATTTAAAGAACCTTTTGCCACTTTTTAAATAGGTACTTCAGCAGTTCTGCAATTTAACTTTGCAGTGAACTCTTAATTGCATTAGGAAACATTTTCCCGCCTCTCAAGCTAGCTCTGTAATTTAACTTTGCAGTCAGTGCTAGTTGCATTAACTCAACAGGAATGCTACCTGAAGAATTAAAGTTTGGTCGCTTTTAGTTTCTTATTCAAACAGTCTTGGAGTTTCCGTGATTATTCTGGTTGAACTGTTAAATTTAGTTAGAAAAATAGATGTTTTATATTTCCAAAAAGTAAATCTATGGTTGGACATCATAATAAAATATAAAACCACTCAATTTTCTGTCAATTTCACTACCTGAAGAGTTGAAACGGCTGTGCGAAACTCTACCACTCAGACAATCTTAGATATTTCCGTAGTTTTTTAAATTGAAATATAAAACCACAGCAAGCAAATATTTGCTTAGGTTACAGTAAACAATTTTGCGCCTTTGACGTTAACTGAACATTTACAAGGTTGGTCAGGACATGAGTACATGTCGTCGAGTGTCAGGTTTTTCGGAGTATTCTCTTATACGGTACAAATAAAATTCGGATTATTAAATCTATGGACTCGAAATGCACCACCCATTTTCCCATTCCCGGATTTCCCGTTGCACCAAAAAGCTTTTAGGCGGGAAAGAGGACGGATATGCTATAACAGTTGGACTAGCGGTAATCCTTCCGGTTCTATAAAAAAGCTCACCCTTTGTGGTCCCTATGTTAATAAAATATTCATAATGTGCACAGCATGTGAGACGGAAATTCCAAAACCTAAATAAATGTGACTGAATATCATAAACTCAGCTAGAGAAGAAACCGGATTTATAATGATATTACTTTTTCAATTCATTGGGCAACAACAAATAATTTTTTAATGTTTCGAGCAGTTCTTGAGGCAATTTCTACTAATTTTGGGTTGAGAAAAACAAATATGATAAGCAAAAGTTTTTATTAGCTCTAGTTTCTATGGTATACACGAGTTGGCAGTATTATATATTAACGGATTGAGAAAAAAGAATACATTTTAATTATACACATGCTAACAACTATGAAATTCCATTTGATTTTTTAAACTGGTAATTAAATGCAAATAGTTCTAAATTTCTGGAAAAGTACTTCGCTTATAGTCGTGTCTGAAGAGAATCCTGTGGTGGCCTATTGACTTCGTCGTCTTTTATCTTGCCTCTTGTTATGGGATTCCGCAGAATCCCTATACAAAGACCAACAGTAATCCGCAAGCATTACTTCATTCCAAAGACCCTGATATCTTTGTTCCATAACAGAAATGTCCTGATGGAATCTCTCCCCATGTTCATCACTAACAGCTCCACAACTAGGAGGGAAAAAGTCTAGGTGGGAGTGGAGCAAATGGATCTTAAGGGACATGTTGCATCCAAGGTTACTGACTCTTTGCAGGAGCTCTGTCGCCAAATGCTTGTAGTTGTCATCTCTTTTGTTGACTAAAACTCCACGAACAACACCCTTGAAGGCTTCCCAAATTTCCTTTAATTTCCCCTCCAAAATTTGGTCAAATGCAGGATTATTTAAAAGTTACTTATTTGTGGTCCGACATAAATACCTTCCTTAACTTTTGCATCACTTAATTTCCAAAATTTCTCTCTGATTGTGTTTTGTTATTTGACAAGTGTGCCAACTCCTCACAAAAAAAAAAATTGCCCCAAATTTATAATCTTCACTTTAACAAATGAAATGTCACGCTATGTTCAAAACAGGAGTGGTGATTTTTAATTCAGCAGATGGGAATACATGTAAATTCACTATTTTTTATGAAAGGGTAGAGCCAGTCTGAAAAATTCAATGCCATAGACGCGACTTGATCCACGGATCTTCTGGTTTCCGTCCAGCCGCTCTAACCATTTGAGCTACTATGGCCAGCGTGCCAACATGGCATTAAATTCTCCAACTGACTCGTGCTTCTCCTGGTAAACCACTAGGAGTTCTCATAAACACATGAGACAACTACCTTAATGGCGACTTACCATGCTGTAAGTACTTTAAGACCCGGGCTTTGTAGTTCGGACCACTATTGGGTGCAATTAATGGAAATTAATTGTTCTTTCACACTAGAATATCCGTGGTTCATATCCCAGCTATGCCATTGAATTTTTTAGTCTGGCTCTACCCTTTCATAATGCGTCCTACACTCGGCTAGTGTGAAAGAACAATTAATTTTCATGAATTGTACCTAATAGTGGCCCGAGGTATAAAGCGCGGACCTTAAAGTGCTTACAGCATAGTAAGTCGTCATTAAGGTAGTTATCTCATGTGTTTATGAGAACTCCTAGTGGTTTACCGGGAGAAGCACGAGTCAGTTGGAGAATTTCATGTCATACCGGCACGTTGGCCACAGTAGCTCAAATATTTAGAGCGGCTGGACGGAAACCAGAAGATCCGTGTTTCAAATCCCGGCTATAGCATTGAAATTTTCATTCTGACTCTACCCTTTCATAGTGCGTCCTACACACGACTAGTGTGAAAGAACAATTAATTTTCACTATTTTTTTAGCCCGATACATGTTCATTGTTGCCCAGTGTTAGCGCTGTTTTGAAAAGTATGTGAATAAATTATTCTCAGTGCGATGCCCTAAGGTTAAGCTCTATTTTGTTACCTTTAAAACTTTTACAGCGAAGATGAATTTGATGCTTCTCAAATGTTTGACCATTGTAACTTTTTTTTCTGTGACGCTGGTGACATAAGAATGAACGTAATTGGGTTGTGCGCTTTTGGTCCCATGCACGTGGACCACATATTGGGCCCATTGTGCCCCTGTTACTGGAGTGCTTATTGAAGTCCCGTTGCCTACAAAAAGGACAATATAAGTTTTGGATGAGCACTTCTATATCTTCTGGTCTCAGTTTGTCTATGTGTAGCAAGTGTTTCACATTCGCACGAAATATTTAGAGAAGCCTTATCCTCTCAACCGCATGTGGAGTTTGCACTAAGTCCCAACACATGCAGGTGTCTCTTTAGGGTGTCAGCAGACCTACAACAGTTCTAAGTTGTACCCGATTAAAGGTTAGCAGAGTCCTGCTGTTCTTCTTGCTAGGTCCCTCAATCACAGGCCGCGCCTGCCCAGCTGTAATACCGGTCGGTGAGAACACAGAACAATCAAGGTCTCTTGGCACTCTCGTACCAACCTACCACCACCACCACCACCACCACCACCACCACCGCCACCGCCACCGCCACCACCACCACCACCACCACCACCACCACCGCCACCACCGCCACCACCACCACCGCCACCACCACCACCACCACCACCGCCACCACCACCACCACCACCACCACCACCACCACCACCACCACCACCACTACCACCACCACCACCGCCACCAGCACCACCACCAGCACCACCACCACCACCACCACCACCACCACCACCACCACCACCACCACCAGCACCACCACCACCACCACCACCACCACCACCACCACTACTGCTACTACTACAGGGGTGTTTTAGGGCTTATTTCGCCCGTGGGTTTATTTCACCCTGGCTTATTTCGCACTATGGCTGCTTCAGGGCTCTACCCTTTTCAGCCTTGACTTTATTTGGAGTTGAGGGAGGACGGTTTTTTTTTTTTTTTTTTTTTTTTGCTTTATTAAGTTATGTATGCATGTGTTAACAATTTGTCATGTGTCCTTATTGGCTAATTGTAATAATGTTAGTATTTTTCATATTTTTATTGAATTTATCTAATATTATATTTTTTTATTTTATATTTTTTATTATTACTTTTGTTATTTATATATAGTTTCGTTTTGTTTTCAGTAGTAGTTTTTTTTTCCTTTTAACAATCTTTGTGGTATGTGCACAGTTATGGTATGTGTAGATTCACAATCGTCATTTTTCTAGCTAGAAGTATTCGGAGATGTTCTTGGATCTCGTCTTCTTCGGCTGCCTTGATCCTGGCGTGGTATTGTATCAGGGTGACGATTGGTGGGGCCGTGGTTTCCGTCTTCTTATAGTTTTCTGCTGCTGCAATCAGCTGCCTCCTGTACGGTCTCTCGGACGCGTTCGCGATGTACCTGTACATCCGGTCTTGTATGTGTTGTTCAAGTGGGGTTGCCTTACAGATGTCATACACTTCTACGAGTTTGTTGGCTATTCTTAAGCACTTTCTGTCCATCTGTAGAAGCCTGGTTTTGATATATGTAGTCGTTATTGGGAAGGTCACGATAGCGGCGTAGGTGAAGTATGGTCTTACTACTATCTTATAGAGTTGGTTGAGAATCGGTGCTGAGCGTCCTATTTTGCCTATTTTTGATAAGTTGTGTAGGGTGGAGATTGCTGTTTTTGCTTCTTTCATCTTTTGCTGGAAATGTGGTTTTGTGCTTAGTTTTTTATGAAGCTTTATTCCCAGGTATTTTACTGTGGTCTGTATAGGTATTTTGTGTGCTTGGTAGGCTATCGTCGATTCCTGGTAGTTACGCTTTGTTTTCCTGCGGTAAATGATGGCTTGAGTTTTGCACGCGTTTACTGTGAGGCGCCATTTGGATGCCCATCTGTCAAAGGCTTTTAGCTGTTTCTCTACTCTTGGTTTTGTGTTTATCACCTTCAGAGCGCTGCTTTGGTATGCAGTGTCGTCGGCATATTGAGCTAGCTCTATTGCTGGGTTGATTGACTGTGGAGTGTCTGATGTGTAAATGATATATTATAGTCCGGAGATAGCACTTCCTTGTGGTGTGCCTGCTTCTAGTGTAATGGGTGCTGAGAGAGTGTTGTTGATTTTTATGCGAGTTGTCCTGTGGTGTAAGAAGCTTGCCGTCCATCTTATGATGCGCTTTGGGATGCTCATCGTTGTCACTTTATTCAATAGTTCATTTGTCCAACATCTGTCGAATGCTGCTTTTATGTCGAGAAAGACACCGATGGTTGTGAAGTCTTTATTGATGTTGTTCTGGATCGTTGACTTAATTCGTAGTTGCTGGTCTTCGATTGTTAAAGGTTCTCCTGAAGCCAGCTCGTACCAACCTAGACCTTGTTGTGCTAACACATAATGCCTTCAGGTTGGCCTGGCTATCAGAACAGATACTAATCCAGACACACAGTCAAGGCATCCCTAAGATGTGATAAATACAGGCAAAAATAGCATATATTGTTGCATGGAATACTGTAGAATAACGTCCCAATGAGTACGATAGCCTCGTCTTAGGTCCATAAATGCCAGCCCTAGTCTCCGAGTCAGTCTTGGAGCCGTCTGTATACCAGACGAACCGCTTGACACACTAAGAAACCTGTAGGCCACGAGTCCATTCCTCTCTGGGCTGAAAACTGACCGTATAATCGGCCGCGCCGTGGCTCAGTGGTTAGACCGCTTGGCTGTCACCAAGGCGGCCCAGGTTCGATCCCAGGCGACCGCAAAGTGAGATTTGTGATGGAAAACACGGCGCTGGGGCGGGTTTTCTCCGGGATCTCCTGTTTCCCCCGCCATCTTATTCCACCGGTGCTCCATCTTCATCTCATGTATCATCAGTGTCATCGCCTGCGGTGCCGTATGTAGTAAAAGCGGGCGTTAAACACTACATACACACATGACCCTATAATCAGTGTCAGGGTTATAAATAATCTTCATACTGTCGCAACCCATCGCTAGGATTGTCCACATCTTCGGTAGCCTGTTCAATACCTCTCTGTGTCCTTTAACCGGATTTTTAAAAGACCAACAACCAAAATTCCCGAGAGCAGTCACCCCGGCATTTCTCTGTCGTAACACAAGGCCACCATACCACAGCAGCATAAGTGATGGTTGGTCTGATGATGGAGATGTAGAACCAATAAACCACCGGTAGTTTTAAGTCCCCACCTCACACCAAGGGCCCTCCGACAGGCCCACAAAGTATTGCAGGCCTTAATCACCTTATGTTCAATATGCCGTCTCCACGTCAGCCTAGAATCCAATATAATGGTGACATAAGAAAGCATTTCTTTTACTTACTAAGGGGGGACGTGCGAGAAAATGTTCAAGAAATCTAAATTTTTATATCGCTTTGTAAAATAGTATATAGTGTTAGCTACCAAACACCAAAATATTATGACTGTACGTGGTCTGTATGTACCTTTAAAAAATTAAATGCCCTAGTGTTGCATAGTAGCAACACATAGTCTTCCATCAGCTGTCTTGGAATCTATAAAGCCCACCTACCAATTCTTAGCACACCCAGACTTGCTAAAATAATGTCTCTATGGAGAGACACATAACCCAAACAATACCTCAACAGTTTGATATGGAAAAGGTGTCCCAAATCATCATTTGTGTCTTCCAAAGTGGTGTTTAATGATGGGAATGTTGGCAGAAATAAAGTTATGCATCAGTTAGGGTATCAACCTGGTGTGTTTATGGTAACAAGTTTGCAGAGTATCGACAACATTCGCATCGCTGGTGCAGAAAGAGCTATGAAATTAATGCAGAAAGAAGCAATACAGAAGAGGAATTTAAAACGAAAGGCTGAAGAAGACCAGAATGTGGATACAGACTATGGATATGGGAAGTTCTGACTTAAAATTAAAAGGCAAATTGAATAATGCTTATTGTATTTTAATTTTCTTTCCCCGTAACTTGCGTTTTCTACAACTTCAAACCATTTTTCTCTCAAACTACTTCATCTACAATGATGCAATTTAACACACAGCTTTCTTAACCCATAGTGAACAAACTGTTCGTTCTAGAATTTAAGGTTAAGCTCCAGATGGAATGTGATGATAAAACATATGTTAGTTACTTTAATTTTAAAGGATGCATATGATTAACACTTTTTAAAAGTTCTATACAGCTTCAATAAGAAATCTAAATCCAAAAAATTAATTTTTAGTGTGTTTTAAAATATCATACCAAATTTCAGAATGATAGCTTATGTGAATTTTGAAAAAAAAAAAAAAAAAAAAAAGGATTTAAGTTTGTAAACATCTCTGCATATAGAAAAAATAGGTAACATTAGTTATAAACAATGGAAAATTATGAAAAATAATTGTGAATATTAACTGTATTATCCTAAATGAGTATACTAAGTTTCACTTCTCTAACTTGAAAACTTTGGATGTTATGGCTATTTATGTAAGACCCTGAATATTTGCATACGTTCCCTCTTAAACACTATTTATTTATCTCTTGGTTCGCAAGAGGTGGATTCAAATACTTTTAATAACGTGGCTTGCGTATTAATAGTGACGAAACAATACGCTGAGTTTAGCACCACTTTTATTTTACCAGCATTCAGGTGATATTTTACCAATTACTTCAGGTTTGTTTAATGTTTTATATTAATGCTTTGACTGAAGAGTTGCTACAGTATTTATTGTTTGATAAGACAGGTGGTGGAAATGGCAGAAACGAGATGGACTTACAAGACAACCATGTGGGACTATCGGAAAGGATGGAGGGACGTTGGCAGAGCCATATGGACAAACTTATGAGCGCTATATCCAAGAAACATCTGAGGAGACAGGTAAGGAACAGGTACCACTGGAAATAACTAGCAAAATAACTGAGCTCATTGACACAGAACGTGATGAAATGTAACAACCTAGTAAAATATGAGTGGATAGTGGAACAAATGCGGTCGTTAGGAGTAGCTCCTCTTCTGGATATATTTGTGCTGACCTGTCGTAGTCAATCTCATGTGCTAAAGTCCGAGTTTATTAATTTTATGAAGGATAGGTAAGAAACAATGAGTAGACACTATAAATAACATCTGAAAAGTGAATGAGAATATAGTGAGAATCATCAGCAAGATCGTTTGGATACGAGCAGAATATAAGAAGCACGATTTTAAATTTTTTCAAAGAATAAGAAAGATTGGCAAGGAAATTTGCATTAAGTACAAGCAGTTTCTTATAGGTCAGTATAGATAAGGCAATTGGACTGAACGGCCAACTCAACGACGTTAAAGTCCGCCTCGGTAGTGTAGATGGTAGCATGTCTGCCTCACGTTCAAGAGGCCCCGAGTTCGAATCTCGATCAGGATTTCTCCAGGGTTTTCGCTTATCCTGATAGACGAATGTCAGGTAACTCTGAGCTCCATGGCTCCTGTATACATTGGAGCATCATTTAAGCCATTTCATTCAACGTACGATATGACTTAACGTTGGATGACGTAAAATTACACAAAAAAAAAAACGTTATATTCATTAACGTAAGATGCAAGTCACGGAGTAAAAATAGTTTCAAATAAGAAATTTTTAGATTTAGTAACTTGGCTTAGTCATAAAGTTACTAAAATAGCGTGTATTTGTTTCGATTACAGCTAGATTAGTTATAACTAGTTTGAAAATATTGCTGCCCATTGAAGGTCAAAAAGCAAAAATGCTGGAATATTTTCTTATACCATAAAGTGTATGAAGAAAACTACAATGGTTCTGAGTGTTACATTTAAACATTTCCAGTATATTGTTCATTTTCTGCAGCGTGTAGTCAAAGGAATAAGGAGCACCTTCTTTGAAGTGGATGAATGTGTTTCTTCCACAAGTGGATTTGGTGAAAGCGTTTTTGTAATTTACGTCCTCCAAATAATGGAATTAATTGTTGTTTCAGACTAGCCGTGTGTAGGACACACTATGAAAGGGTAGAGCCAGACTGAAAAATTCAATGCCATAGCCGGGATTTGAACCACGGATCTTCTGTCTCCGTCCAACCACTCTAACCCTTGAGCTACTATGGCCAACGTGCCGATATGTCATTAAATTATCCAACTCATGTTTTTCACGGTAAACCACTAGGTGTTCTCATAAACACATGAGACAACTACCTTAATGGTGATTTACAACGTGTAAGTACTTTAAGACCCGGGCTATATATATATATATATATATATATATATATATATATATATATATAAGCTCGAGAGGTATCTCCCAAGGGCAATCCACACAGAGTGAAGACTGACCTCCCCTCTAATGACTAGGGAGTTATACTCTCCGAAGCCTGAGACACAGGGGGTTTGGAGAAGGTTCCCACACACTCCCTGCACAGGTTTATGACACTCCATGCCAGTACAGTTACTGTCCTGCACAGGAGAGTAAGTCTCCAAATAATGAGAGCAGAGTTGGCAAAGGTTACCACATCTTCTCTGGCCAGGTTTATGACACCCCATGTCAGTACAATTACACATCATTAAAAAACATTCTGACTGCTTCTGCTTTGTGAATGAATCTTCTCGGTTTTAGTGTACAGAGTGAATAGGGCCCATGTTTTTAAGGATTCTGTTCCTTGTGTAGCAGGCGTTCCCTTTCACACACATTCGCTGTAATTGCCCCACTGTGTAAGACAGCACATTCCTTTGAGAGACCTTCTTTTCGTTGCTGGACTACAGCAAGCTGCCCCAAAAGGGCGCCCGGTGCCTGCGTGGGGCTTTCCATAGGGTAAGACCTAGAGACTAACAAGCTCCCCATCTGGTCCTGTGGACTCAAGAAGTGGATACGCGCAACAACCCCAAAGGTGAAGGCTACAGATATAACCTATGTGGGGTCGTCTGGTGACCTAGCACACCTTCAACTAGCTATGCTGGCTAGTACCCGGGTATATTATGGCTTCCTTCAACCCCGTCCGGAGACGTACCCGATCTCCCACGGGTATCGGGTACCACTGCCCCCTCGAATGCAACCCAATCTGAACAACTCCCAATCAGAGAGGGGCTAGAATGTTCGGCCCGAGGTTCTTCTAGTAACGTCATAGGTGCAGATGTATTTTTTATCTTGGTAAGTGCAGAGCGATGCGCAGTGGTATCTGGACGAGTCCACCTCAGAGCGGTTGCAACTGGAGGGGAGGGCAGGTCAGTTGCGTACCAGATGCGAGCAAATAAACACGTGCAGAGCTAGTCGGTAACACTACAGCTTGTTTCAAAATGTGCTTGTCTCCTGGTTCCAAGAGGGCATTTATAAATGACGCCTCCTAGCAGCACATTAGGAAACAAAGTGCTACATTTAGAAACACGAGAAGTAATATACAATATCCATAGATTTATAAAAAAGGAACAATGGTCTGGGTCAGCCATAAACATCTGGGGAAGGGTATCTGAGGCAACAGTTGTGTCTGTAAGCAGTTTAGGAGAGCTATTAAGGAAAGAAAAGCCATTGGTGCTAGTGCAACAACGTCCTTCTCTATGTCCAGTAAACAAAGATTAAGAACAAGCACAAAATCTAATTTGGATGTTTTAATTCAGAAGTAGTTAGCCGAACTATGAATAATTTTTAAAGCACAGAAAAACAAAGACCAACTTTGAAGAAAGTGCTTATGAAGCTAAAATTACTACAGACCTCCAAGGCAGTGTCTGTTCATTAAGAAGAGTTCTTTTGAAGCTAGGATTATTTGAAAAAAAAAAAAAAAACACTAAGCGTGACAGACAAATTTTAATCGATCATCGCACTATACGTGCAAAAAGGCCTAAGTATTTACGAAATATTCGGAGATATCGAAGTGAAGTTTATATAGTTTATATGGATGAAACTTATATAAATACAGCACATACTGGACCATATACCTGGAGTGAAATACGTTACAGGGACTTTGCAGCGATATTGAAAGGCCGACAGTTGGTTATCATGCCTGCTGGAGGAGAACAGTGTTTTGTTCCAAATGCCTATGTACTATTTAAGATCTAACAAAAGCGTGGAGATTACTACCATACTAAGAATTATAACTTAGTTTATAAGAGCTGCAAAACTTGCTTTGAGAATGAAATGTGAATTTAGACACCTTATGCACCGCCCTCCCTTTCGTAATCTTACGCGTGGGACGCATTGCGGCGATAGGTGCACTATCCCCACCACAGTGACTACACATGCCTACCGCGCAGGATTCCTGTCAAGATAAAACAATACATCTGTTACACGCGTGCTAGGGGTCCGAAGTGCCCGCACCACGGCACCTGAAGGGGACGGATCCCCTCCCCAACGGGGTGTCCTTACTGTAAGCAAGATCCGTAGTAATGAATTGAAGTCTCTAGGACATATTTCTAGCATCATTTTCTTCATACCAATATTGTATGGGAAGAATATCATTCACAACTGTTCAATGTGCTAAGAAATGAACATACACTTATGTAATTACTGTTAGTTTCCTCAGTTATGAAGACCCATGTTTTTATTGCTTTGTTCCTGTATATTTAAGGAACAGCATTTAAAGTGTTCACAAAATAAAATGAAAAGTATGAAGGTAAAATTAATAAATAGCAATTTATAATAAAGGGTTAACTAATGTAAGTCAATAAAGGCAGTAAATGTGGTGTTACTGAAATGACATTAATTTAAATTTTAGACTTCTAATATAAATTTAAATTAATTTATGCTCATAATTATTTATTTTATATTAAAAATTCATTTAAAACTTCACTACCCATTTGCAAATACGTCCCTCAACTTGATACACAAAAGTCCGGAACCCTATTTTTTTTTAATTTACGTCCTCCAACGTTAAGTCATATCCGACGATGAAGGAGATTGATGTAATGTTGCTCAAATGAGTCCAGGATCATAGAGCTTAGAGTTACGGGACATTGGCCTTTAAGGATAAGGGAAGAAATGCGAAAAATTCTTATCCAGGTAATTCACCCTGACCGAGATTCGAACTCGGGACCTCTTGCACGTGAGGTAGACACCCTACCATCTACGCCACCGAGGCGGGCTCGGAATCCACTCATGAGTATGTAACGCCTCTGGTAAACCTTACTGTCTAGTAGGCAGAGTGCAAAGAACGCATACAGGCGATCCGGGGCACAAAACGACTTCTACTGCGGTGATTGTAGATTATAACAGTTGTTTTGGGTTATAAAAATGTATGTAATTGTGTGATTGGCCGAAGTAATAATTGTATGACGTAATATGACGTAATGCTGTGACGTGGAATCAAATCGGCCAATCACAAAATTAAGATAGATCAATAATCTGAGGATAGAGGGATGTTTGGTAATGGTGAGTGTGATGAATAGTGGTGCAAGATCAAGAACATTTAAGTAATAGTTTGAATCTGATTAAATATAACAAAGTAAGAATTTATCGACATTTTGGAAGTGACTGGGAAGGGAAGTTCAAGTAAAATGTAATCTAAATAATACAATTAAATAGTTACAGAATTTGACTTCTCCAAAATTTTATTCTGAACCACGCCTTAAAACCAAGAATCTCATGACTCTTAGTTAACCAAGTACAATCATCAAGAAACAAGTCAAAATACAACGAATTTGTTATTTCTGGCTTCTCGACGTAGATCTTCGAAAAGTCAACGGGCATCCCATCTCAAACACAGAAATCCCGCACCAAATTGCGCCCGAACGTGTGGCTGATTAAGATGGAGACAAATTAACGCACGAATACTCCCAAATTCCTGTCCCAAATTGCGACCGAACGTGGGGCTGATGAAGATGGAGACCAATTCCTGTCCCAAGATTTTGATAACAATTGAGAAGTTTAAGGTGAGCATCAACTCTCGTTTTATTTCCTCTTGTATTTGTGTTTTTGTCACAATATTAATATTGCATTAGATGGTCTCATAATAAAGTTCGGTTTTCTGATTTTTGTTCTTTTGGAAAATTTGGTTTGGCAATGCTCTTTACAGGATGCCCTGGCTAGTTTTTGCGTACATTGTGAGAATTTGTCAGTTTTCAGTTGTTAATAAACCATCACAAAATGGAGATAAAGATTGAAGTTAGGGTCTTCCTAAAATACTACAATATTAGGTGGAAACAAGATTATAAAGTCGCAGCTCGAAGAATATGTGAGGTGGGAGGACACGGTATCACTAACGAGCGTGTGGCACAACGATGGTTCCAACGTTTCAACAATGGAGATGAAAGCACAAAGGATTTACCACGTTCTGGAAGACCTAAAGTATGAAATTTTGAGGATACACGCTACGTTATGCGAGAAAATCCGTAAGAGAATACTCATAGGTTTTCAGAAGAACTTGGTGTATCAAATATACCACACTTATGCCCGATTTCACCAACAGATGTTAAGACTTAACACGAGTTTAGCAATAGTTAAAACAAAACTTGCATTTCACAAACAAGTGTTAGCTTAACACTCGTGTTAAATCTCTTGTTAAACTAACACGCCAAATTTCTGTTGTTAAGTCCTTAACAATTGTAAATAGTCAAGATTGTCGATTTGCTATATTTAAGATCGTCTAAATGGCATTCACAATAGAGTACGGCCTATGATGAGAAATGATTTTGAGGAACAATCCGAAGAAAATTGTTTTACGGAGGTATAGACTGTCGAAACATGTTGCTATGAAGGTTACTGCGGAAGTACAAGAGAGGTTAGAACATGCATCGAAAGGAATATGGCGATCTCGCCTTTGCTTCAAGTATTAATAACTTTCCGATTTTATAATTCATTGAATTATGTGGATACATAGTTCAACTCCCGTCTTGAAACGTTCAAGTCACTTGACCTTCTTCTCTCCTCGCTTTAAATTTACTTAATAATGAGTTAGAACATGCATCGAAAGGAATATGCCGATCTCGCCTTAGCTTCAAGTATTAATAACCTTGTGATTTTATAATTCACTGAATTATGTGGATAACACACTGTCCACCTGCTGTCTTGAAACGTTCAAGTCACTTGTCCTTCTTCTCTCCTCGTTTTAAATTTACTTAATAATGAGTTAGAACATGCATCGAAAGGAATATAGCGATCTCGCCTTTGCTTCAAGTTTTAATAACCTTGCGATATTATAATTCAATGAATTATTAGATAATACATTGTCCACCTGCAGTCTTCAAACGTTCAAGTCACTTGCCCCTCGCACATCGTTTTAAATTTACGTAATACTGAGTTAGAACATGCATCGAAAGGAATATAGCGATCTCGCCTTTGCTTCAAGTATTAATAACTCTGCGATTTTATAATTCACTGTGGATAACACACTATCCACCTGCCGTCTTGAAACGTGCAAGTCACCCGTCACTTGTCCTTCTTCGCACCTCGTTTTAAATTTACATAATACGTTTCGTTTGTAGTAATGAAACATGCATTTGAATTAAGTTTGTTTCCAATTTTTCCCCGTGTGACATCTTTCTCTTTTACATTCACTGCATCCGTCCTCCTATTTTCCACGATATCGTTATACTTCGTCGCCAATTGAATTAACAATCCTCTCTCCAGTTATGAGAAATTTGTTTCATGGCTTTTGTTTATGATTTTGTTTATCCACCATTTTTTTAGCTGTGTGCAGACTGCGGTGCAGACGAAAGTGAAAACAAAAGCGCATCGTAGTACGATCAAAAAATATTACGACTCATCCACAGCCTTCTATAACTGTAATATTTACAAGTTTCTTGGCGTTAGCACGTGTTTGTTAACATTTTCAGAAAGCAGGTTAGCGTATTACAATTGTTACGTTACATTTGTTAACGTCGAATTTAACATCTGTTGGTGAAATCGGGCCTTACTCACATTACAATACATCGCCAGTTGTAAAATCACATAGAAGCTGTAGAGCTGTACCTCATGAACTGACACCTCAACAGGCTGAACGTAGACTGCATATCTGTTATCCGCTTATCCGTATTCCCCTGGCTGATAAATTTGTCTGGATAACTACCACGTGTGATGAAAAATGGGTATATTACGGAATTCTCGATGGATTTAAACAGTGGCCTGATTCCCGACATCCTATCAAAGTCATTGTTAGAATATCAGATTGCTTCCAAAGTAATGTTGTGTATCTGGTGTGATTCACTGGGAGTTTGTTTGAGACGAGCGGGCGATTGATTATGATCTTTACTCTCAATAACTGGAACGGGTTTATGAGATTTTGAGACGGGGATACCCGGGGATAACCGAAAGAGGGTTTTATTGCAACAGGAAAATGCAACACTCCATATTTCAGGAAGAATCGTGGAAAAAATGCAGGAACTGTGAGGAATCGAACTGCTACAACACCCAGCAAGAGCCCTGAATTCGCACCATAAGATTATCCTCTTTTTGTATCCATGGCCCATTTCCTAATTCGGAGAATTTTGATCTAAAATGAAGCAAAGCATGTGGATGTCACCAAATTCTTCACATTAAAACCAGAAACTGGTACTAATGTGGGATATCAAACGTCGCCGAAAGGTGACTCCAGACCATAGAATCTAACGGTCTGTACTTTGAAAATTAGTTAATTATTTAAAATACGACCTGAAGCTTTCCTGGCGACGAATACGTTCACATTCTTCTCGGGCGGCCAGTCAGGTGAAAAGATAATTAGGTATCAACGTTTCGGGAGTATGCATCTCTCCCATCATCAGGATATTTATAAAATTTTATAACTACAAATGAAATACTGAATATAACACAACCATAAACAAAGACAAAACACTATCAAATTCGCATTACTGAACAAAAGACTGTATTCAGTAAATTAAATGCAAGTCTGGAGATGGCGTGAGTATAGAAAATTGAAAGGAGCACGCTTAGTCGTGATGCTGGATTTCAGTTCAGCTCCTCTTGTGAACCGGCCTTCAATTTGGTAATCCGTCGAACTAAGAAGCAAAGATCAATACAGCTTGATAATCAAGTTTAGTAGTTAGGTTTCTTTGACACAATATTCTCCACTCACGCCATCTCCTTACTTGACATTGAGTTTATTAAAACAGTCTTTTATTCAGTAATGCATCCGCCAGAGGGCACGATCAATGTACTACAGAATGCAAATTCACCCCAACCCTTTAGTGAACTCCCTGGGAGGGTATGACCAGAGGTATGACGTTTGCCGTCCTTCACACTTCAGAGAGACGTCTTGGGGCCCCTTGGTTAACCAAAGAGAAACCCCAGATATCTCTAGGACTAATTTTTACGCCTGATGGAACAAGCAATATACAACCCGTAACCAAAACGGAGCAAAAACTTAAATCGTGTCTCCCAAAACGGGGGAACGATTAAGTGCAGCTGCCTATGAGAATTAAACAAGGGCATCCCATTCCAAATTTCCAAAAAATTCAAACACCCCAGCAGAACATGAAACCAATTACTAGGTCATTTCGCAGGTTAAGCCGCAAAGCGGCATAAGACACCCGGACGGGGAAAAAGAAAAATAGCCCCGCCCGACTAGGGCTACCTCTGGACCTCTGGAATGCAAATTCTGATAGTGTTTTGTCTTTGTATATATTTGTGTTATATCCAGATTTTCAATTGTGGTTATAACATTTTATAAATATGCTGATGATGGGAGAGATGCACACTCCCGAAACGTTGATATCTAATCATGTTTTCACCTGACTGGCTGCCCGAGAAGAAAGTGAGTTAATTACTTGTCAGAACACATTTAAAGTGACTGTTATTCTTAAAAAACATTTGAGGCAGCACACCATATGCGCAAAGTTTCTTGAGCCCTGGATTTACGGTGAGGGGCGGGCAGAGGGGAAGAAAAGGGAGCAAACACGCTTTTGTTTCTGCAGTGTGGTCAACCTATCGGGGAAATATACGAGTCAACTGGAGAACTGAATGTCAGGACGGCACGTTGGCCTTGGTAGCTCAAAGGTTAAGAGCGACTGGACGGAAACCAGGAGATCCGTGGTTCAAATTCCAGCCATGGCATTGAATTTTTCATGTTGACTCTATCTATCAAACACAATTCAGCCAAATTGTAGTAAGATAACAGAAGATATGTGCTGAAGGTATGACATGTGGCAACAAACAATTGAACTCCATCCGATATGCTGTATGCTTGTATATTTACTGTTATAAAACACATAAAAGTGTTATGACAGTTATAAATATTCACTCGCCTTGTGATTCCTCGATCTCCAAGTCTACTGCGTCACTTTCATCGCTGGTATCCACTAATGTGTTAATAATTTCATCAATTACATTTTCTATTACACCATCGTTTCTCCAATATTGCATTTCCACCTCTTGGACCTTCTTGCGGTATCCTTCCTGATCCGTCGCTTCTATTGCAAGTTTCGCACATTTGTGGCTCTCGTTAACATTGCGTACTTTGTAAACATTCTTTATTGTTGCCCAAGCCAGCCCAATTGCAGTCAGATCACAGTTATACGGAGGTAGACGCAAAATAGTGTGTCTCTTTTTGAGAGCCATAACATCCACAACATAGTCCTCATTTTATATTTGTTGTAAACTGGTTAGATAATAATTAACCTCAAAATTGCTCAAAATGAAATGGCGTACGTGTTAATCTTAATATATTAGCCAGTAGATATCACAGTGAATAGCGCATTTCCTGTTTCAACGTTGTCATTTATGTTTAGGGATATAGGCTAAACCTACCGAATGAGGACTTGGGACCCGAACGCTCAAGAAATATTGCGCATACAAAATATAAAACATGTTGTGTACAAATCGTAATCTTAATGAAACTCGTGCCATGACCAGGTCCGATTACTTATTCGATGGCCAAATGTGTTTTTCCTAAACGAAAAAATGGTCTACTTGTTTAAATTATTTAGACCAATGAGAGGCGGAGTCCCCGAGGGCTCTGTACTATCTCCCACCTTATTCAACGTCTTTATGGCAGATCTCCCCACAGAACCACGAGTCGTAATGGCACAATACGCTGAGGACGTGCTTCTGTTCTGCAAAGACAGTCACATACCCAGAGACACCTCCGTCTGACACAGCAGTGGTGCCGGCGTTGGCAGATGTCCGTAAATCCGGACAAAAGCCACGCCATACTTTTCACAAAGCGCCACAGCCCGGCAGACTGCCCCAACTTTAGCTTCCGAGGTCGAAGGATAGAGTGGACTAACTCTGTGCGATACCTTAGAGTAACATTGAATAGAGGCCTAACCTTTCGCCAACACATCAGAGACCTAGCGGCAAGGGTACAGGGAGCTATCGCTTCCCTGTATCCTATGCTGGGATCGAGCTCGATGCCCCTTGGCCTGAGGTTGTACCTCTTCCGAGCGCTGGTAATCCCCGTGATGCTATACACCTGCGAGATCTGGGGCATGGCCGCAGGTAGCTGGTTGGCATGGCTTCAACGTGCACAGAATAGAGGGCTACGCTCTATCTATTCTGTGGTTCCTATTTTCCTATCAGGTTGCTTCACGAAGCCTCGGGACTTCCATATGTGGAGGACGAAGTTAGGCGCCGGGCATCAAAATTCTACGCAAATTTACCAACTCATAGAAGCGTCCTTGTTAGATAATTGGGAGATTATGACCCCACTAGACGCCGTTCTATGCAATATCGGGTCCCCCACATGCCTTTCGGGCACCCAAGATAACCCAGGATCTAATCCTAACAGCAGCTAAAGCTCAGCTCCACATAATCTCCTAAGTTGTTTGGCAACAAAATTCTCCCCAACCCAAAACTAAATAAAAACACCAGGGTGCAGGGAATTGTATCCTGTCCTTTCATCCCGAAGGTGCAAATTGTAACCTCACAAAATTCTTCAATCTCAAAACCTACACCATATCCATCCTACAAAATCCCGTTCGAATACCTTACCTGCGGTAAAACCCTTAACGGGTAGGCACGCAGCAAAAACCTTCTGTCTATACTATATACAGCCAGCCAGCACTTCTTGGTCATGGTCATGTTTAAATTATTATTAAGGAAACGTTTGCAATTTTGTCAATTTTGACTTAAGGGAATGCAGCATCGAAATTGGCTAAAAATATGGCAAAAAATAATTTGTTTTGTTAATGAGCTAATAAAATACTTTGAAAATTATAGTATCATAATCCAACTAAATTTATGAGTTTCAGGCATTTGAATACCCTCACATGACAATTTAAATGCCCATGCGCACGTGCATCCCGGCCCTTGGATTCAGTGCATTCTGTCATTTGAGTTCGATTGAATGCACTAAATTAATACATTTGAAATTAGAGGCCAAAGCTTCTGGTGGAATTTTGTATGTTGGTATGATGGTTATTTCTTACAATATGTGGCACCATGGAAACAAAACACTGGCTACAAACATTGAAGGCAGATAATAATGTTTATATTTTTGCTTTTGTATGAGTTTCTAACGGTCGGGATTTTCTTGTGTTTCTCGTTAAACTACTTACTGTTTATATATAATTGATAAGTTTTAGTCTGCTATTTAACATTTATAAAAGTATTTTATAAATCAAAACGTGCATATAACTGTTATATAGATTATAGGTAAAACATTCATTGAAACAACTGAGCTTCTGTTGACTGTGTACATAGTTATGATCATGAATAGGCTAAACGACACCTAAACATAACAACACAACAATGGGAACATACTTGAGGCCTGATGTGGTAAGAAAACTAATGCCTGTGTACCAAAGACGGGCATAAGATGAAATCCTAAGGAGATGTACATTGGGAAAGACACAAAATGCAAATGAAAGTTTACATAACATGAAATGGCATAATTGCCCAAAAGAAATATTTATTTCAAAGAAGAGACTCCAGGTTGCTGTGACATCAACCATCAGTGAATTCAATTTTGGTTGCTCTGCCCCACTCAAGCTGCAGTCAGACATAATGGACACAGATTTCACCAGCATCTCTAAAAATTAGCCAAGGGAAGGACCAATTACGCTTACTTCATTCAGCAATTTCTGCGAAGGTAACTTCTACAACATCCAAAAGGAAACTAAAATTGAAGAAAACTGCTGCAGAAGAGAGAAGGAAGAGGCAAGAGGGTCCAACTTATCTATCTGGAGGGTTTTAGTCAACTTCAAGGCATGCAGCTGAGAAGGAAAATGTTTTGGATTTTAAAATTTGATTTACTTAGCTATAGTTTTTTCAAAATTTTTTGTCATTCAAAATGTTCCACACGATGCTGTTTTGATTCAGTCCCTATAAAATTTTCAACACATGGTCTTAGAAAGCAAACAAATGTTTTATCATATGAACTTTTAATATTCAATATATTTTTAAATTTATTGGTATAAAGAGTCAAAAGTTTAATCATTTTTTTTTTTTTTACTATTTTTGTTTGCTCTATACCTAATTTTTTTCCCTCTGCAACTGAAGGCAGTATAAGAAATCCATGATACATCTTTTCTTCATAACCATCTGAATACTTTAGAAACAGAAAATTTAAAATTTTGAAAATATTCGTCACGTGGAGCGGTTTGAATTTTGCCCAGATTAATTACTCAACAAATGTTGAATTCTCTGTACACTATGCATAGGAACTAACGATAAAAT
The DNA here is from genome assembly GCA_030765055.1 of Mantis religiosa. Lineage (NCBI taxonomy): Eukaryota > Metazoa > Arthropoda > Insecta > Mantodea > Mantidae > Mantis > Mantis religiosa. Next base: position 129,639,063 of record CM060958.1, read on the forward strand.
TTTCAGCAAGATTAGTTGCTGAATTTGGGGTTTTCGGTGCTGCATCAAGCATTAAGCAAGTGAATATTATTGTAAAACTGGACTTTGGGACTACAGCAATTGTACTGATCGATGTGCTAATGAGCACAGCTTCCATTTGTACCATTATTAGTACAGAATCTAATGCAAACCAGATAAATGAAGGTCAAGTATCGCGCTAGAAGCATCGCTAGTAGCTTTGCAAATTCCAGAGTAGACATAGTGACCTTGCCGCAGCTGTAATAAAATTTACTGCTCCGGAGAGAATGTGAATAAAAATGGAATTCAGAGCATCTCATAAAACTGCCCATAAAAGACTCACACTGTACGATTGGTGCCAAGAATAGCAGTGGAAAAAGTAGTTTGAAATGAAGATTAATGAGCTGAAACTCCGATTTTGCAACATCTCGTATATAACTGTTGCAGATAAGTCGTTAGACGTGGCCCACCTTTGTACCAGTTTGAGGAATCGTAACATTTTAAGAGTAACAGATAAAACCTGTGAATTGAGGTGAGGGAATGGAATGTGTTGATAAAGTCCTGAAGTTTTTGTATGCAGCAAACTCAACCACAATAATCAATAATTACAGTGGAAATATGGCAATCTTAGGAAAAGCAAATATTTTAGAAAAATATAACAAGCATCCCATCTTATCAAGCGGGATCCCTCAAGCGGTTTCCTCTGTGCGCCGGATTCAGGAGGCCTTGGTTCGATTCTCCTGGCAGACCTACCTGCCCCATGGGCTTTCTTGTGTCACCAGGCAGACGTTGGTTAGCTTCAATACATCCTCCTCATTTCTTGTCCCACCATTTCATCCCCATTATAATTTTACATCATCCTTCATTCAGTTGTCTCTTTCAGAGAAGAAGTGTGTGTCGGCGTTGCATGGTAGGATGATATGCACCGGGTAAATACTCCCTTCTCCAAATCCTGTCTGGTGGGGTTGCTTGCGGAACACAGTAGTGTGGCACAAAAATATAAAATATAATCTAATATTCTACCCCAGTACCTTTGTTTTTTTTTTTATTTATTCCATTTATACCCCGCCTTTAAATCCAGTGGTCAAATCTGCGGCCGTTTTCCTTTGGAAGATACCGAAGGTGTTAACTCGTATTCGTTGGTTTTTAATCATTACATCATGCACACATTCACACTCTCATTCATACTTCCAGACTCTGGGGAAGATGGGGAATTAACTTGATCGGAGAAAAATCCCCCCCCCCACGAACCCCTTTAGCACGGCAGGTAGCTGCTCGACCGACTGAGCTGCGGGGCCAGCCCGCAGTACCTTGTAGAACTATACCGGGGCATATATCCACGTTTTATAAATTATTTTAAGTTTTAGATTCATACAATTATTTTAACACTAAGTATTTCAGATATACTACAACTACAACAAGAAAATAAAACAAAACAATATAATACGATAAAACTACAAACTAAACATCCGCGAAGGATGTCAATAAAGAATGATCACATCTTTTTGATAACGTACCTTTACTCATCCTCATAATTTTGATATTCCTTCTCAAAATAGTCTCACCTGAATGCGATGAACTTGTCCCAGTATTTCTGCCAGTCTTCAGAGATATGCTAGAATCCATTTTTTGAGAGATCCTTCAAAATCGACTCCGTAGCATTCACCACTGCTTCTGATGTTGGATAATGCCTCCCACGAAGGTGTTACTTCAAGTTAGGGAATAGAAAATAGTCACATGGGGCTAAATCCGGACTATAGAGAGGGTCAGGGATGCACTTCACGTTGATTTTTGCAAGATATTCAGCAACAACATTGGCAATATGCGCCACGCATTATCGTGGTGCAGCATCCAGCCTGCTTCACGGAAATGTGGACTTTTGCACCTGATACGGACTTGCAATATTTTCAGGACATCCCTGTAGTATTGTCCAATTTCTGATGTGTATGTAGGTACAACATGCTGATAAAACATTCCATGCACATCAAAGAATGAGATGAATATAACTTTCCCAGCAGAAGCAACCACTTTTGCTTTATTGGGGTGTTGATTATGAAGGAGATTTCCACATTGAGCTTTGCTGTTTGCTCACAGGATCAAAATGATGTAGCCCAGTTTCATCAGCAGTGATTACGTTTGAACGAAACTGCCGATCTTCCTCTAACATAAACTTTAGGTGCATGTTACCGTTCCATTGCAGCGGAAGGCGATACTGAACATGTCTGAACTTGCCTGGTTCTCACAGGCGGGAACCAGGAGTACCAACAATGACACTACCACGGCGTGTTTGTTTCATATTAAGCTAATGTGAAGTATATAATGAGATTGAATTTTATTGTGAAAAAATATGACAATAAAAATTATGATAATTCTTTATTGAACAGCTCTCGTACTATTAACTTGTAATTTAGTCTTGCTAATAACCAGTAAAAAAGTTAATTTGGGAAAACATCAAATAAAGTTATATTGCTAAATTAATAAAGAAAGTGTCTACTAAATCTAATTTTAACAAAGTTATATTTTATTAAACGATAACAGATATCAGATACCCCAAATAACCAATTTACACAATTCAAAACAATTACCAAACAATTACCAAAACAATTGTGCTCATTTTTGCGACGTTGCGCGACGGATGCTTACAAAGGGTCACATAGGTAATCGCGGAGATAAAAAGCTTGCCGAAATAGATAAAGTTAGATAACTGGAAGGTGCATCGCGGAGTTAAAAAGCTTGCCGAAACAGATAAAGATGGCTAACTGGATCCTGCAACGCAGAGATATAAAGATTGCTGAAACAGATAATGATAGATAACTGGAAGCCACTGCGCGGAGATAAAACGCTTGCCGAAGTAGATAAAGTTAAATAACTGGAAGGTGCATCGCGGAGTTAAAAAGCTTGCCGAATCAGATAAATATAGATAACTGCAAGGTGCAACGCGGAGATAAATAGCTTGCCGAAACAGATAAAGATAGAAAACTGGATGCTGCAACGCGGAGATAAAAAGATTGCCGAAACAGATAATGATAGATAACTGGAAGCCGCTCCGCGGAGATAAAAAGCTTGCCGTAAAGATAAAGATAGAAAACTGGAAGGTGCAACGCGGAGATAAATAGCTTGCCGAAACAGATAAAGATGGCTAACTGGATCCTGCAACGCGGAGATAAAAAGATTGCTGAAAAAGATAATGATAGATAACTGGAAGCCACTGCGCGGAGATAAAACGCTTGCCGAAATAGATAAAGTTAAATAACTGGAAGGTGCATCGCGGAGTTAAAAAGCTTGCCGAAACAGATAAAGATGGCTAACTGGATCCTGCAACGCAGAGATAAAAAGATTGCTGAAACAGATAATGATAGATAACTGGAAGCCACTGCGCGGAGATAAAACGCTTGCCGAAATAGATAAAGTTAAATAACTGGAAGGTGCATCGCGGAGTTAAAAAGCTTGCCGAAACAGAAAAAGATGGCTAACTGGATCCTGCAACGCAGAGATAAAAAAATTGCTGAAACTGATAAAGATAGATAACTGGAAGCCGCTGCGTGGAGATAAAAAGCTTGCCGAAATAGATAAAGTTAGATAACTGGAAGGTGCATCGCGGAGTTAAAAAGCTTGCCGAAACAGAAAAAGATGGCTAACTGAATCCTGCAACGCGGAGATAAGAAGATTGCTGAAACAGATAATGATAGATAACTGGAAGCCACTGCGCGAAGATAAATAGCTTGCCGAGACAGATAAAGATAAAAAACTGGAAGGTGCAACGCGGAGATAAATAGCTTGCCGAAACAGATAAAGATATAAAACTGGATCCTGTAACGCGGAGATAAAAAGATTGCCGAAACAGATAAAGATAGATAACTGGAAGGTGCAACGCGAAGATAAATAGCTTGCCGAAACAGATAAAGATAGAAAACTGGAAGGTGCAACGCGGAGATAAATAGCATGCCGAAACAGATAAAGATATAAAACTGGAAGGTGCAACGCGGAGATAAATAGCTTGCCGAAACAGATAAAGATAGAAAACTGGATCCTGCAAAGCGGAGATAAAAAGATTGCCGAAACAGATAATGATAGATAACTGGAAGCCGCTGCGCGAAGATAACAAGCTTGCCGAAATTGATAAAGTTAGATAACTGGAAGGTGCATCGCGGAGATAAAAAGCTTGCCGAAACAGATAAAGATAGAAAACTGGATCCTGCAACGCGGAGATAAAAAGATTGCTGAAACAGATAATGATAGATAACTGGAAGGCACTGCGCGGAGATAAAACGCTTGCCGAAACAGATAAAGATAGAAAACTGGAAGGTGCAACGCGGAGATAAATAGCATGCCGAAACAGATAAAGATATAAAACTGGAAGGTGCAACGCGGAGATAAATAGCTTGCCGAAACAGATAAAGATAGAAAACTGGATCCTGCAAAGCGGAGATAAAAAGATTGCCGAAACAGATAATGATAGATAACTGGAAGCCGCTGCGCGAAAATAACAAGCTTGCCGAAATTGATAAAGTTAGATAACTGGAAGGTGCATCGCGGAGATAAAAAGCTTGCCGAAACAGATAAAGATAGAAAACTGGATCCTGCAACGCGGAGATAAAAAGATTGCTGAAACAGATAATGATAGATAACTGGAAGCCACTGCGCGGAGATAAAACGCTTGCCGAGGTAGATAAAGTTAGATAACTGGAAGGTGCGTCGCGGAGTTAAAAAGCTTACCGAAACAGATAAAGATGGCTAACTGGATCCTGCAACGCGGAGATAAAAAGATTGCTGAAACAGATAATGATAGATAACTGGAAGCCACTGCGCGAAGATAAAAAGCTTGCCGAAACAGATAAAGATAGAAAACTGGAAGGTGCAATGCGGAGATAAATAGCTTGCCGAAACAGATAAAGATGGCTAACTGGATCCTGCAACGCGGAGATAAAAAGATTGCCGAAACAGACAATGATAGATAACAAAAGCAGCTCCCGGAGATAAAGAGCTTGCCGAAACAGATAAAGATAGAAAACTGGAAGGTGCAACGCGGAGATAAATAGGTTGCCGAAACAGATAAGGATAGATAACTGCAAGGTGCAACGCGGAGATAAATAGCTTGCCGAAACAGATAAAGATAGAGAACTGGAATGTGCAACGCGGAGATAAATAGCTTGCCGAAACAGATATAGATAGAGAACTGGAAGGTGCAACGCGGAGATAAAAAGCTTGCCGAAACAGATAAAGATGGATAACTGGAAGGTGCCCCGCGGAGATAAATAGCTTGCCGAAACAGATAAAGACAGATAACTGGAAGGTGCAACGCGGAGATAAATAGCTTGCCGAAACAGATAAAGATAGAAAACTGGAAGGTGCAACGCGGAGATAAATAGCTTGCCGAAACAGATAAAGATAAAAACTGGAAGGTGCAACACGGAGATAAAAAGCTTGCCGAAACAGATAAAGATAGATAACTGGAAGGTGCAACGCGGCAATAAATAGCTTGCCGAAACAGATAAAGATAGATAACTGGAAGGTGTAACGCGGAGATAAATAGCTTGCCGAAACAGATAAAGATAGATAACTGGAAGGTGCAACGCGGAGATAAATAGCTTGCCGAAACAGATAAAGATAGAAAACTGGAAGGTGCAACGCGGAGATAAATAGCTTGCCGAAACAGATAAAGATAGAAAACTGGAAGGTGCAACGCGGAGATAAATAGCTTGCCTAAGCAGATAAAGATAGAAAACTGGAAGGTGCAACGCGGAGATAAATAGCTTGCCGTTACAGATAAATATAGATAACTGGAAGGTGCAGCGAGGAGGTAAATGGCTTGCCGAAACAGATAAAGATAGATAATTGGAAGGTTCTAGTGTCATCTTATACTTTACAGAAAACACCGTTAATTTCTCGAACAAAGTGCTAGTATGTAAAAGAAGCCGTGGCTAGTTTATTGAGAGAGAGAGTGGGAGAGAGTGATAATCGGAAATGATTCATGTGCCTGCAGCGGTGTTTTGAAAGGAAACTCCTAATTGTGGTCAACGACCTTGTCGATTGTGTTTGTGTATGTTACGAAATTCTGGTACTTTAAGGGGTGACCAAAGTGTGTTTCTGCGGAAATAAATAGCATTTTGAATTACTGAAAATTTGACTTTTTTTTCACGAACCCAGAAAGTTACAATACTTAGCAGCACTGTACAAAATAACAAAAGATATTGTTGCATGTATAGGCTGAAGAAGATCTGGAAATTAATGTAATCATTATTCTGTATTATTTATGTCCTAAGCCTTGAGTTTGGTCAAACCTGTTTGTTGATGATTAAGCTTATATTCTGCTGACTGACAAAACATGTACTTTGGACTGGTGAGACACACATCCTGCTGGTCAAGGGAAATAATTGTTAGGTGGCCAATAACAAGTCTCAACATGTTCTTAAAGTTGTAAACAATGAATCACCCATCCTGCTGTTCAAGAGAAATAATGCTTAGGTGGTCAGTAATAGGTCTAAACGTGTTCTAAATGTTGTAAACAATGAATCACACATCATGCTGATCAAGGGAAATAATGCTTAGGTGGCCAGTAACAGGTTCAACTTGTTCTCCATATTGTAAACAATGAATCACACATCTTGCTGGTTAAGGGAAATAATGCTTATGTGGTCAGTATAAGGTCTCAACTTGTCCTCCATGTTGTAAACAATGAATCACAAATCCTGCTGTTCTAGGGTAATAATGCTTAGGTGGCTAGTAACAGGTCTAAACGTGGTCTCCATGTTGTAAACAATGAATCACACATCCTGCTGATCAAGGGAAGTAGTGCTTAGGTGGACAGTGACAGGTCTAAACATGTTCCCAATTATGTAAACAATGTTTTCACAATATGGTGCAATAGTTGGGAGGAAATTAACAGTTAGCGTGGGAATCGCTGAATTGGCTTTGGGGCAGGACCCCTATTTAAGCTTGGTTGAGTTAACACCCGCTGGACTTGACAGAGATTCGATAGCGGACTTGCTGATGGCCTCTATAAACATTAAAAAGAGTTTATTTTAAAGTGCTACGACAAGTAAGATCGCCAGCACGGTACACTGGACCGTACATCTCTTGCCAGTTGCACAAGGTTCAGCCATACAAACAACACATCTCTAAACGTATAATTGCATTATGTTATGTATTTAAATGTTACTAAAGCGCCCCTGATCTTATCAAGATCCAGGGAGTGCCCTGTCGAAACGCTAGGCATCGCTGAAATGCAGTTACTCATTTCATTTTGAAGTAGATGTATTTTTCTGCTCTGCCTTTTCCATAGCTACTCTCCCAGTTACATGTGATTAAAGGTTAAAACCCTACAGCATCTGGTAGTTTTGTCATGTAGATCTCGGCACCTGGTTCCAAACCCTGTACCTTTGCACCTCTCGCAATTCCTATCAACCCCCCAAAACTGTCATGTAACAATACCACTAAAGGTACTACTGGAAAACAATAACATAAATGGACTAGTTTCCCAGTTATTTTTAGCTACTTATATACTACACCACATTTCTAAATTGTTCAAATAAAAATACTGAAATACTGGTAACCAGAAGTTTTGGATTATTAGTAACTAAGCTCTAATAAACTTATTTAAATATTCATTCAATGTTTTCCATTCAATATACAAGTATTTGAAAAATTAAGAAATAAGTTTGTTTATTTTACACTATTCAAAATTTATATTGTTAAGTATAGGGTTGTAAGGAGCTAAAAGAAAGGGGTTTTATTATAGGCCTATATAGCAACTGGACGCATAGCTACGGGGTTAGGAAAAATAGGATGGTAGAGCTACATGAACGGGAGGTAGAAGAAACACTCAAACCCAAACTAGTAAATGTATTCTGAGATTAGTGGCACAAGTACAGGGCACTCCCTGGTTCAGGGGTGCCTTAGAAATATAAAATACATGGCGACATGATGTAACTATACCCCGAGTGATGTGTTGGTCATACAACTGAGTTTTAAACGACTGGCAAACGATGTTTGGACCGGTCGCACCCTGTTGACGATCTAACTTTAAGAACCATTTTAAAATAAACTGTTCGCTGAGCAGTCTCCAAGCATCAAGTTCACTCAGCATAAAGCCCTAGCCTAAAGTCCACGCGTGCGCTAACTCAGCCAAGATAAATTGAGGTCCTGCCCAAAATCGCAGCTAATAGCCAAATCCGCTATACCGACACTAGCTAAACATTATTTCCCCTCCAAATATTGAATCATATTGTGCACTGTTTACGTAGTTGACAACTTGTTGAGACTTGTCACTGGTCACCTGTGTATTATTTTCCCTTGGTCATCATTCCAAAGTACATGTTTTGCCAATCAGAAAACTTCAAATTTAATCCTGAAAAAAAAAAACAGCTTTGCACAAACTCAAGGCACAGAAAATGAATGTTAAATAACAATGATTATAGCACGCTCACTTTCTTCTGGGGCAGCCAGTCAGGTGAAAAGATGATTAGATGTCAACGTTTCGGGAGTGTACATCTCTCCCATCATAAGGATATTTATAAAATGTTATAACCACAAATGAAATACTGGATATAGCACAACTATAAACAAAGACAAAATAAGTATCAAAATTTGCATTTCTGAACAAAAGACTGTTTTCAGTAAATTAAATGCCAGGTCAGGAGTTGGCGAGAGTATAGAAAATTGTGACAAAGAAATGTAACTACTTAACTTGATTATCAAGCTGTATTGATCTTTGCTTCTTAATTCGACGGATTTCCATTTTTAAGGCCGGTTTCCAAGAGGAGCTGAACTGAAATCCAGCGTCACCATTAAGCGTGCTCCATTCGGAGTAAATCGCCAAAGCCTCCTTAATTCTCCGCTCCCAGTAAGTGTTGCATTTTGCCAAGATGGTCGTCTCCCGCAAATTAGCTCTATGATCGTTATCAAAACAATGCTCTGCGAGCCCAGACTTCTCAGGTTGCATTAAACGAATGCTCCGTTTATGTTCCATTATTCTAGTAGCGATGGTCCTTCCGGTTTGTCTTATATACGGTGTCCCACATTCACAGGGAATGCGGTACACTCCCGGAACTTGGAAGTCCAGTTTGTCTTTCACTGGTCTCAACAGATGTTTAATCTTCAGAGGTGGCTTGTGGATGGTCATGATGTATTTGGCGAGAGTTCTGCTGATTCTGCCGTATAGGTTGCCGGTAAACGGGATGTAGGCTGTAACGTTAGGCTTATCTGACGCTTGCTATATTACGCATCCAAACCGGACAAACGGAAGGACCATCGCTAATAGAATAATCGAACATGATCTGAGCATTCCTTCAATGTAACCTGAGAAGTCTGGGCTGGCAGAGTATTGTTTTGATAACGATCATAGAGCTAATTTGCGGGAGACGACCATCTTGGCAAACTGCAACAGTTACTGGGAGCGGAGAATTAAGGAGGCTTTGGAGATATCCTCTGAAAGGAGCACGCTTAGTCGTGATGCTGGATTACAGTTCAGCTCCTCTTGGAAACCGGCCTTAAAGGTGGACATCCGTTGAATTAAGAAGCACAGATCAATACAGCTTGATAATCAAGTTAAGCAGTTACGTTTTTTTTGACAGAATTTTCTGTAGTCACACCATCTCCTGACCCAGCATTTAATTTAGTGAAAGCAGTCTTTTGTTCAGTAATGCGAATTTTGATAGTGTTTTGTCTTTGTTTATAGTTGTGTTATATACAGTATTTCATTTGCGTTATAACATTTTATAAATATCCTAATGATGGGAGAGATGTACACTCCCGAAACGTTGATATCTAATCATCCTTTCACCTGGCTGGCTGCCGGAGAAAAAAGTGAGTGGATATGTCGGCAGGAAATCTTCAAGTCTTATTTTATCTGGGTAAGGCTTCTTCGAGGGTTTTCACTTACAGTGAAAGACAAATTCGGACAACTAGGACCCTGGACTTATTTTAGTGTCATTTGATCTATTTAATTCATCGTCCGGCATGACTTAATGTTGGAGGATATTAATAAAGAACAAACAAAAAGTTGTGTGTCAGAATTCTAACCACTTCAACAATTCTCTTACCTTGCAATATTTTCAGGCGTACGTACCTTGCACGCACTACCAACGAAACTGTCACAAGGAATGCTTCCATGATGTAGCACTTTAAATTCTGAAAAAGGAGATGGATTTAGATTCAATATATTCATTGAAGACAGGTTTTCCAACCGTCCAATTATCCATAGTTGTTTACAAGCTACAGAATAAGCTGCATGTCTGAAAGGTTGCATAGCAACCAGTAATATAGCTGTAACACAAAAACCTAGATATGCCACATAACGTCATATTGCATACTCTACTATTGCACGAATGCCAGTTACAAATAAACTTATTAATTATGTAGTAATATCTATTGGAATAATATGCTTTAAAGTGGACTATATTTGTAGCATATTTTATTGGTATACAGTTTAGTAGTGTTCCGATCTCGTGACACTGGAAGAAATGCGTGCACCAATAGGAAGTAGAATAAAAACAGTTTGTATGTTGTCCATGAAGTATTCTTGCACGAGGAATGTCCCAAAGTAATTCCGATTGGCCAGTTTAAGGGGCGTAAGCCCATAATCTCCAAAATGTGAACATAGGAGCTAACCACTTGAAAAAGTAGGCATACGAAGACTGTACTACAGAATTACTACCGTGAAATTGTAGACAGGACTAACAAAATACAAAATTATAAAAATATAGGTGTAAATTAATAATGGGACTGGAATGGACCATGCTAAGGAGGCACCGAGAATCAAACTTGAACTTTTGTACCTATGCTCTCAAATGGGCAACTCAGACAGAGAGCGGCCGTTCCAAGGTGCCACGACACAGCAGATCGCACGATCTTTACACTTTACCAGTGAGAACTCGGAGGCAAGAGAGTACAACCGATATCGTACCTAGTATGTTCCTGAAACGGCCTTCCAGAGCGGGTTCAAAGCCCGGACACCGCCCTACCAGAGGAGGAAGTGCTCACCAGGAGCTTATCATCCTGCCATGCAGGTCGCCCACCTCGGTAGCATAGATGGTAGCATGCCTGCCTCACGTTCAAGAGGTCCCGAGTTTGAATCTCGGTCAGGGTGAGTTACCTGGATAACGTAAATTATATGCAATAATCTTAAGTAAAAGGTTACAAACCATTACAGATGTTCTACTTTTAGAAGAAAAAAAAATGGTTTTAGAAAAGGCCGATCCTGTACAGATGCTACCGTCACAGTTGAGCAGATAATAGAAAAAAGAAGAGAATTTAATCTGGAAATACATATAGCTTTTATTGATTACGAAAAAGCGTTTGATCTTGTAAATTGCAACAAAATTGTAGGTAATCATGACTCGAAGAGGCTACCCAAATCATCTCTTTAAAGTTCTGAAATCTATATATAAGGATACAACAATCAGCATACATGTTGGAAATGGATTGTCTGGTAAATGGATACATACAAATCAATGTGTAAGACAGGGTTGCAGTTAGTCTCCTATTTTATTCATTATTTATATACATGATCTGATTGGAGAGTGGATGTTTAAGATTAACGGAGACATTCATCTTGCACCAAATTTTACCCTTAAGACGATGCTATTTGCGGATGACCAAATAATTATAAGTAAAACTGAAGACGAGCTGCAAAGAGCAGTATATATTTTACAGAAGTTATGTAAGAATTATAATTTCAAAATTTCCAAAATAAAACAAAATCAATGGCGTTTCGAGGTAAAGACATTATTAGAACCAAAATAGTAATTGATGATATCTTAGAGGAAGCTATGGGTTTTAAATATTTGGGAACATATGTCGGTTATAAATATGAAAAAGATTCTAAAAATAAATTACCAATCTTTCAACAAATATGCGGCAGAAGACAGAAGCCTAAAAGCTAAAACCAGAAAAGAAACATGGATGAAATTTTAGAAAGTAATGGCTGTGCCTGCTTTTGTTTTTGGTTCTGGAACATGGACATTAACAAAAGCAGACAAAAACAAGATGCAGGCTGCCGAAATGAGATTTTTAAGAGCACTAAAGGGATGTAAATTATAGAAATGAACGGAGAGAGCATATTGAGAGAATGCCGAGAAATAGAATCACAAGAAGAGTTATAAACTATAAACCTAGAGGAAAGAGACATCCGGGAAGACCACCAAAACGATGGTCAGACATGTTTTAAGCCGGAACAGGCAGCATTGCCTAGCCCTTGGAGTGAAGAAGAAGGTTTTCTCCGGAGTTTTCCCTCATCCGTAAGGAGGAAAGTCGGGTAACTCTAAGCTCTACGGATCCTGGGCTCATTTGAGCATCATTTCACCAATTTCATTCACCGTCCGATATAACTTAACGTTGGAGGACGTCAAATTACAAAGAAAAGAAAGCGATCTCCTGATACTCCTACAGAGAAGGAGGCCACTAGAAGAGTTGAAATGTACGGGCAGGAGATTCGGAAATTAAACTACCTAGCAAATTAGCCTAGATAGCATTCGTCTGCTATCAGACAAATCACCCGAAAGAGGTCCATGTGTAAGGTGGGTCGGCCACAGGAATCGAAACCGGACCTCCCAATTGGAAGCCATAGACGAAACCGTCTGTGTCATTCCGCTCGGTAATTATTAATGGGAATAATAATTTAATATTTAATCATTTAAATAATTACCGTTTAAGGAAACAAAAATAAATAAAAATTAAGATGAGTAATGTTAGAGGTAGAACGTGTTGGCTAACACTACCAGTTTGCGCTGGTTAGCAGAGAATTTAGTAAAAGTATTTGTGCGATAAGTAGGTGGTGTGATGCATATAAAACTGAACCATTTCAATACACCATAACTTCTGAAAAAGTAATAGAATACGTGCAACTTTGGAAGATTAAAATTCACAATCGGGAGATCACATTACTCTATTTACATCTTACATAAAATGTTGGAAGTGTCTTCCACAAGCATCTATACATGTTTGCACTTGTCTCACCATATTCACTGAAGTTTTACGGTGAGTATCCCCACTAATGTTACTTATTTCGGCCCGAATGGATTCCCTGAGAACATAAAGTGTCCGTGACCTATTCTTGACATTATTTGTTAGACACCCCCACAAGAAAGATCCGATAAGGTTAGGTCAGGGGATCTGGGGGGCCTCAGACCTTTTGAGATTATTCGATTATCAAAGAAACTGGTTACAAGTTCCACGGTGTCATTAGATGTATGGTACTTTGAACCATCTTTCAGTAAATAACGTACTCTCAATTCGATATCATCCAGCTCTTCCACAAATGTCTTGAAGATACCCATATAAATTTCAGTGGCTACAGTCGTATCAAAGAAACTGGTTACAAGTTCCATGATGTCATTAGATGTATGGCACGTTGCTCCATCTTGCTGGAAATAACCTTCTCTCAATTCGATATCATCCAGCTGCTCCACAAATGTCTTGAAGATACCCATATAAATTTGAGTGTCTACAGTCGTACCAAAGAAACTGGTTACAAGTTCCATGATGTCATTAGATGTATGGCACGTTGCTCCATCTTGCTGGAAATAACATTCTCTCAATTCGATATCATACAGCTGCTCCACAAATGTATTGAAGATACCCATATAAATTTCAGTGTCTACAGTCGTATCAAAGAAACTGGTTACAAGTTCCATGATGTCATTAGATGTATGGCACGTTGCTCCATCTTGCTGGGAATAACCTTTTCTCAATTCGATATCATACAGCTGCTCCACAAATGTCTTGAATATACCCATATAAATTTCAGTGGCTACAGTCGTATCAAAGACACTGGTTACAAGTTCCATGATGTCATTAGATTATGGCACGTTGCTCCATCTTGCTGGAAATAACGTTCTCTCAATTCGATATCATACAGCTTCTCCACAAATGTCTTGAAGATACCCATATAAATTTCAGTGTCTACAGTCGTATCAAAGAAACTGGTTACAAGTTCCATGATGTCATTAGATGTATGGCACGCTGATCCATCTTGCTGGAAATAAGCTTCTCTCAATTCGATATCATACAGCTGCTCCACAAATGTCTTGAATATACCCATATAAATTTCAATGTCTACAGTCGTATCAAAGAAACTGGTTACAAGTTCCATGATGTCATTAGATGTATGGCACGTTGTTCCATCTTGCAGGAAATAACCTCTCAATTCGATATCATACAGCTGCTCCACAAATGCCTTGAATATTCCCATATAAATTTCAATGTCTACAGTCGTATTAAAGAAACTGGTTACAAGTTCCATGATGTCATTAGATGTTTGGCACGTTGCTCCATTTTGCTGGAAATAACCTCTCAATTCGATATCATACAGCTGCTCCACAAATGTCTTGAAGATACCCATATAAACTTCATTGTCTACAGTCGTATCAAAGAAACTGGTTACAAGTTCCATGATGTCAATAGATGTATGGCACGTTGCTACATCTTGCTGGAAATAACCTTCTCTCAATTCGATATCATCCAGCTGCTCCACAAATGTCTTGAAGATACCCATATAAATTTCAGTGTCTACAGTCGTATCAAAGAAACTGGTTACAAGTTCCATGATGTCATTAGATGTATGGCACGTTGCTCCATTTTGCAGGAAATAACCTCTCAATTCGATATCATACAGCTGCTCCACAAATGCCTTGAATATACCGATATAAATTTCAATGTCTATAGTCGTATCAAAGAAACTGGTTACAAGTTCCATGATGTCATTAGATGTATGGCACGTTGCTCCATCTTGCTGGAAATAACCTCTCAATTCGATATCATACAGCTGCTCCACAAATGTCTTGAATATACCCATATAAACTTCAGTGTCCACAGTCGTATCAAAGAAACTGGTTACAAGTTCCATGATGTCATTAGATGTATGGCACGTTGTTCCATCTTGCAGGAAATAACCTCTCAATTCGATATCATACAGCTGCTCCACAAATGCCTTGAATATTCCCATATAAATTTCAATGTCTACAGTCGTATTAAAGAAACTGGTTACAAGTTCCATGATGTCATTAGATGTTTGGCACGTTGCTCCATTTTGCTGGAAATAACCTCTCAATTCGATATCATACAGCTGCTCCACAAATGTCTTGAAGATACCCATATAAACTTCATTGTCTAGAGTCGTATCAAAGAAACTGGTTACAAGTTCCATGATGTCAATAGATGTATGGCACGTTGCTACATCTTGCTGGAAATAACCTTCTCTCAATTCGATATCATCCAGCTGCTCCACAAATGTCTTGAAGATACCCATATACATTTCAGTGTCTGCAGTCGTATCAAAGAAACTGGTTACAAGTTCCATGATGTCATTAGATGTATGGCACGTTGCTCCATTTTGCAGGAAATAACCTCTCAATTCGATATCATACAGCTGCTCCACAAATGCCTTGAATATACCCATATAAATTTCAATGTCTATAGTCGTATCAAAGAAACTGGTTACAAGTTCCATGATGTCATTAGATGTATGGCACGTTGCTCCATCTTGCTGGAAATAACCTCTCAATTCGATATCATCCAGCTGCTCCACAAATGTCTTGAAGATACCCATATAAATTTCAATGTCTATAGTCGTATCAAAGAAACTGGTTACAAGTTCCATGATGTCATTAGATGTATGGCACGTTGCTCCATTTTGCAGGAAATAACCTCTCAATTCGATATCATCCAGCTGCTCCACAAATGTCTTGAAGATACCCATATAAACTTCAGTGTCTACAGTCGTATCAAAGAAACTGGTTACAAGTTCCATGATGTCATTAGATGTATGGCACGTTGCTCCATCTTGCTGGAAATAACCTCTCAATTCGATATCATCCAGCAGCTCCACAAATGTCTTGAAGATACCCATATAAATTTCAATGTCTATAGTCGTATCAAAGAAACTGGTTACAAGTTCCATGATGTCATTAGATGTATGGCACGTTGCTCCATCTTGCTGGAAATAACCTCTCAATTCGATATCATACAGCTGCTCCACAAATGTCTTGAATATACCCATATAAACTTCAGTGTCTACAGTCGTATCAAAGAAACTGGTTACAAGTTCCATGATGTCATTAGATGTATGGCACGTTGCTCCATCTTGCTGGAAATAACCTCTCAATTCGATATCATACAGCTGCTCCACAAATGTCTTGAATATACCCATATAAAATTCAGTGTCTACAGTCGTATCAAAGAAACTGGTTACAAGTTCCATGATGTCATTATATTTATGGCACGTTGCTCCATCTTGCTGGAAATAACCTTCTCTTAATTCGATATCATACAGCTGCTCCACAAATGTCTTGAATATACCCATATAAATTTCAATGTCTACAATCGTATCAAAGAAACTGGTTACAAGTTTCATGATGTGATTAGATGTATGGCACGTTGCTCCATCTTGCTGGGAATAACCTTCTCTCAATTCGATATCATACAGCTGCTCCACAAATGTCTTGAATATACCCATATAAATTTCAATGTCCACAGTCGTATCAAAGAAACTGGTTACAAGTTCCATGATGTCATTAGATGTATGGCACGTTGCTCCATCTTGCTGGAAATAACCTCTCAATTCGATATCATACAGCTGCTCCACAAATGTCTTGAATATACCCATATAAAATTCAGTGTCTACAGTCGTATCAAAGAAACTGGTTACAAGTTCCATGGTGTCATTAAATGTATGGTACGTTGAACCATATTGCTGGAAATAACCTTCTCTGAGTTCGATATCATCCAGCTTCTCCACAAATGTCTTGAAGATACCCATATAAATTTCAGTGTCTACAGTCGTATCAAAGAAACTGGTTACAAGATTCCATGATGTCATTAGATTATGGCACGTTGCTACATCTTGCTGGAAATAACCTTCTCTCAATTCGATATCATACAGCTTCTCCACAAATGTCTTGAAGATACCCATATAAATTTCAGTGTCTACAGTCATACCAAAGAAACTGGTTACAAGTTCCATGATGTCATTATATTTATGGCACGTTGCTCCATCTTGCTGGAAATAACCTTCTCTTAATTCGATATCATACAGCTGCTCCACAAATGTCTTGAATATACCCATATAAATTTCAATGTCTACAATCGTATCAAAGAAACTGGTTACAAGTTTCATGATGTGATTAGATGTATGGCACGTTGCTCCATCTTGCTGGGAATAACCTTCTCTCAATTCGATATCATACAGCTGCTCCACAAATGTCTTGAAGATACCCATATAAACTTCAGTGTCTACAGTCGTATCAAAGATACTGGTTACAAGTTCCATGGTGTCATTAAATGTATGGTACGTTGAACCATATTGCTGGAAATAACCTCTCAATTCGATATCATGCAGCTGCTCCACAAATGTCTTGAAGGTACCCATATAAACTTCATTGTCTACAGTCGTATCAAAGAAACTGGTTACAAGTTCCATGGTGTCATTAGATGTATGGCACGTTGTTCTATCTTGCAGGAAATAACCTCTCAATTCGATCTCTCAATTCGATATCAGACAGCTGCTCCACAAATGTTTTGAAGATACCCATATAAACTTCAGGGTCTACAGTCGTATGAAAGAAACTGGTTACAAGTTCCATGATGTCATTAGATGTATGGCACGTTGCTCCATCTTGCTGGAAATAACCTCTCAATTCGATATCATGCAGCTGCTCCACAAATGTCTTGAAGATACCCATATAAACTTCAGTGTCTACAGTCGTATCAAAGAAACTGGTTACAAGTTCCATGGTGTCATTAAATGTATGGTACGTTGAACCATATTGCTGGAAATAACCTTCTCTCAATTCGATATCATCCAGCTGCTACACAAATGTCTTGAAGATACCCATATAAACTTCAGTGTCTACAGTCGTATCAAAGAAACTGGTTACAAGTTCCATGGTGGCATTAGATGTATGATACGTTGCACCATCTTGCTGGAAATGACCTTCTTTCAATTCGATATCATCCAGCAGTTCTACAAATGTCTTGAAAATACCCATATAAACTTCAGTGTCTACAGTCGTATCAAATAAACTGGTTACAAGTTCCATGGTGTCATTAAATGTATGGTACGTTGAACCATCTTGCTGGAAATAACCTTCTCTCAATTCGATATCATCCAGCTGCTCCACAAATGTCTTGAAGGTACCCATATAAACTTCATTGTCTACAGTCGTATCAAAGAAACTGGTTACAAGTTCCATGGTGTCATTAGATATATGGTACGTTGAACCATCTTGCTGGAAATAACCTACTTTCAATTCGATATCTTCCAGCTGCTCCATAAATGTCTTGAAGATAACCATATAAACTTCAGTGTCTACAGTCGTATCAAAGAAACTGGTTACAAGTTCCATGGTGTCATTAGATGTATGGCACGTTGAACCATCTTGCTGGAAATAACCTACTTTCAATTCAATATTTCCAGCTGCTCCACAAATGTCTTGAAGATACCCATATAAACTTCAGTGCAACAGTCGTATCAAGGAAACTAGTTACAAGTTCCATGGTGTCATCAGATGTAGGGTACGTTGCTCTATCTTGCTGGAAATAACCTTCTCTCAATTCGATATCATCAGCTGCTCCACAAATGTCTTGAAGATACCCATATAAACTTCAGTGTCTACAGCCGGATCAAAGAAACTCGTCACAAGTTCCGTGGTGTCATTAGATGTATGGCACGTTGCTCCATCTTGCTGGAAATAAGCTTCTCTCAATTCAATATTATCCAGCTGCTCCACAAATGTCTTGAAGATACCCATATAAACTTCAGTGTCTACAGTCGTATAAAAGAAACTCGTCACAAGTTCCATGGTGTCATTAGATGTATGGCACGTTGCTCCATCTTGCTGGAAATAACCTTCTCTCAATTCGATAACACCCAGCTGCTCTACAAATGTCTTGAAGATACCCATATAAACTTCAGTGTCTACAGTGGTATCAAACAAACTGGTTACCAGTTCCATGGTGTCATTAGATGCATGGCACGTTGCTCCATCTTCCTGGAAATAACCTTCTCTCAATTCGATATCATTCAGCTGCTCCACAAGTGTCTTCAATATACCCCAATAAACTTCAGTGTCTACAGTCGTATCACAGAAAATGGCTTTTGCCATGAATTGGATTTTAAAGGGCGGTGGTAACCACTACAGTTGGGCGCCCTATCACCTCGTCCAAGCTAGGGAATCAAATCCTAGGCGCGGATTGAAAAGCCAAAATGCTGGGTACTTGACTACAGAAAGAAATGCCAGACCAATATGTAAAAAGAAGTTTTTCAAGAAAAAAACACCACCATAATCTAACTTTTGCTACTTTTATTGAAATATAGGTCTAAGATATTTTAATGAATAATTAGCCTTAATTTTATCCTTAATTTTATGGAACTAGCTGAGTTCTCTTCATTCTGGATGTCATTTCCATAATTACTAAGTCATAAGAGATTGGAGAAACCTTCCTGTAGAACAAATGTAATGCTCATTAAAATAAACAGTTCAAGTCAATCTTTTTTCGGAAAACCAATTTTTAAGATATTACTTCTTATTGGTTTGAATATGAAAGTGCTATTCTTTTCTGAGGTAAGAAGTTGTTTTCTATTTCCTTGACATACAAAGAGAACAGGATTTGTAAGTCATCGCAACTCCTAAGAAATTTGAACATCATTATTATACATTTAAATTCAGATGAGGTGACAGCTCTCGAAATACGAGGGGGAACCAAAAGGAATTGGACGTATACGTAGTGCAGGGTTCTCACGCTAGATGGTGTTAGTAGAGATCTTCATTAAACAGCTGTGCAGACGGCGACAGTGTAGGGCTGAACGTGCAAGTGTGGTATTGTGTTTCTCTGCCTGTTGGCGGTTTACCTCTGCGAAGTCGTTATGGCAACCTTAAAGGAACAAAGAGTGTGAATTTGTTTCCTCCTTAATAAATCTGCAACGCAGACGCACCAAATGCTTCAGGAAGCTTTCCAGGAGGACGCTATGAGCCGCACACAGGTTTTCGAGTGGTTTGGGCGCTTAAAACGTTGTAAGATGTGTGTTGAAGACCAAGCTCGTTCTGGACGCCCTTCAACATCGCGAAATGAGGAGAACATTGAAAAGGTCCGTCAGAAGATCAAAGAGGATCCTCACCGATCGATCGATCAAATTTCAGCAGCGACAGGAATCAGTTGGAGCTCGTGTCAGCGGTTTTTGAGGGAGGATTTGCAAATGAGACGTGTTGCTGCTAAATTTGTTCCGCGCCTTCTCACACAGGAGCACAAAACCATCCGCATGAATTGTTTGTCAGGACTTGAAAACAGAGATTGCACGTGATCCGAACTCCTTGAACAAAGTCATTACAGGGGATGAGAGTTTGGTGTTAAGAGTATGACCCACAAACCAAGCAAGCATCAAGCCAGTGGAGGACTCCGAACTTTCTCAGGCCAAAGAAGCAAGGCAAGTGGGGTCAAATGTGCAGACGATGATCACTATCTTTTTTGATGTTCGTGGAATTGTGCATCGGATATTTGTACCCCTTGGCCAGACTGTTAACCCGCACTTTTACTTGGATGTTTTAAGGCGTCTGCGAGAGCATGTGAGGAAGAAACGCCCGGAACTTTGTTGTTCAGGTGACTGGGTTCTGCATCAAGTTAACGCTCCAGCACACACGGCCTTACGAGTAACCCACTATTTGGCATCTCAGAGGTGGTCTGTCGTTCCCCACGCTCCGTATTCGCCGGACCTAGCCCCGTGCGACTTTTTCCTATTTCCACGAATGAAAAGAACTCTAAAAGGGGAGCGTTATGACAATGTGGAAGCTGTAAAAACAGCTTTGCAAAGGGCACTAGACAATATCAAACTTGAAGGGTTTAGAATATGCTACCAACAGTGGGAAAAGAGACTTGACAAGTGCATCGCATATAATGGAGAGTATTTTGAAGGTGACTGAAGTAATTTTGTAAAAAGATTCATCAATAAAATTTTATGAAAACAATCCGGTTTTTTGGGTCACCCCTCGTATACGCAGATTAGACGTTTACCAATTTACAACGTTGAAATTGCCTTTAATTATACAAATACTGAAGACTTGCCTTTCATTCAATTGTTTTGTTACTGAAATTAAATATTTGCGGTGTGTTTTATTCATGCTTTTCTTAGATTTTCTTATATTACCATGACAAGCGATTTTGTATAAACAAATGCTTGCACATTATGCTTTCCTCTTTTAAACTATTTGTTTTGCACCGAATGTGAAATCTGTGCAGTTTAAATCCGTTGTTAATCAACTATGTAACATCACTTGATATAACATTTATTAATAATATCAGAAATTGAAAACAAAGTAAACAAAAACATAGTTGTGATCCTCATTAATTAAATGAGTAGCATCATCTGCTTTTTGCTTGTCTAGATACACAAATTTGTTGTATGAAAAATCAATCCGGGCCATATGTAGCTTTTTTGTGTATTGGTTTATTTCAAAGCACTCTTTGACGTCCACTATGAGTGACGTTTCAAAGCACGATAAGTTCATTTGCCCATCTCCACTCCAGAAGATGGGCTGCATCAGACTGTAGTGTTGCTTTGTTTCAAAATACAATTGTTAAACCTTCAAATCAAGTATACAATTTGGGCTTTGGTTCAAAACGAGATCCATCCAACTTGTTACGTTCGGTAGTGTAAGCTGCATCTGAATTCGAACGAAAATATTAAAGCGGAAAACGAACTATTGCAAACGTATAATGAAAAATGTTTTTTGATTGAACTATGCAGTCGTTTGCGACAGGTTCGTGTAAATCATGTAAAGAATGGAAGGTTTACATTCTTGGAGCTCTTCTTTCCATCTAGGAACAAACAGAAGGGCAAAACGTTGCAAATATCAGTATGATACACACCACTTATACAAAATTCTAGATGCATTTAATAATTTAGAATCCATTATACAATTAAATATGAATCTTTTGTAAATTTGTGTTATATGTTAAGGGGTCGTAGGTTGGGCTATATATATATATATATATGAATATATTTTAGCTCGGGTTACGACGACATTAAGTACGGTAATTAGCCAAAATCTGGTTTTCAGGCAAATTCGTAGGAGTGATTCAGTCGGTTACGCATTGACGACGTTGGGGATGGTGGGATTATATTCTCGAAGTTATATTTCTAGCAGAATTACTACAAATATATTGATGGTGGGGGTTGAAGATGTACTCCGAATGATTATGTTTTCGTTGTGGCGTCCTCTGTTCAGACGTGTGCAAATTATTAGGCTCAATGGTGAAATTTTTAATATATACCGTTTTGTTTCTATTTATTTAACAGAAATAATACTACAAAATACGCTTTTCAACTATTAGTATTTTGTATGCATTCCTTTAGCCTTTATTACCATTTTGATGCGTTTAGCCATGCTCTCTACAAGGGTGGAACACTTTTCCTTTATCTCTTCATCTCTGTGCCAAATGCTTATCAGGCCCTCCATAAGCTGGACTTTTGTAGTCATTTTCAATTTTTTCAGTCTCTGTTTAACAACACCCCACAGATTCTCTATTGGATTTAAATCAGGGCTATTCCCCGGCCATGGTAGTACTTTTACATTGCTTTCTTTGAGGAACTGGGTTACAGATTTTGCTCTCTGGCAGGGAGCATGAACACAAAATCACCATTTGGAAACCATTCTTTACTTTCGGAAATAGTCTTGTTTCTAATACACTTTTCTGCTCCATAGATCCCACAACTATGTATAATCTTCCAGGTCCATGGAAAGACATACAGCTCCAGACAACTTTTGATGTTGGGTGCTTTACTCTTTGATCGACACACTGAGGGGAAAATGCTTCTTTATCTTTCCCTCTCACATATTGGCTGCTCTCTTCACATTCTTCAAACATGGATTCATATGAGAAAATTACCTGAAACAATAAAAACCACTATTAATATTAAACAGTTTTAAAATTGCTCAAAGATACAAAACCAGCAATGAGAGAAATAAAGTTTAGGCTGTTTATTTCATTTCCATAAAATTTATATGTACATATTTTAATTTTATGCTATGTACAATTTTAATACTATTTACCTTTCTCAAAAGTTCCACTGGATGTTTCTGCATTTATTTGGCCCATTCTAAACGTTTTTTTTTTTTTTTTTTTTTTTTTTTTTTTTTTTTTTTTTTTTTTTTTTTTTTTTTTTGCCATTGTAGGTGTCAGTTTAGCTTTTTTACGAGGCCTACGTGCTGGTAATCCTACTTCACATAATCTTCTGCGAACTACTGAGGCTGATATTTCTGTACCGTACTGCTTTAGTTGATTATTGAGGTCAATGATGGTTGCTCTTCTAATTTGTCTTGCCACTTGCACAAGTTTTCTTTGCATCTTTGGTGATAGCTTCCTTTTCCTCCCGCATTTTCCATCCCTTTGTGAGGTCAAAATCTCAACGAATGTTAAATCTTGATTAATGCGACTAACAGAATTTTGTGAAACACACAATTTCTTAGCTATTTCACGTTGCGAATAAGGAGTTTCCTTCAAAGGACTCTCAGTTACAGCTACTTTCCTTGGGGGTAAGTCAGCAGGTTTACCCATAACCTCAGTTTTGAATCAACGTGAATGCTAAGGATAAGATACAAGATTTTACCTCGCTTGAGATCAATTAATAATAAATACTGAGGAAATATTAGCCATAAAACATAATGAAGACAAATATTAACAATATTCAGTTACTACATTCACCAAATGAAAGAAATATAAGCAAACAGTTGGATAAACAGATATAATGAAAATGGCTGCTCTTAATTCAGAGCCACCACCATATTACTATAAGTAAAAGAAAAATCCCCCAGCTACTATTAAGAGAGAAATTTCATTGAATTAGCTTCATAGTATAGCAAGGAAAAGAATTACGACAAATTGAAATAGGTTACGGTGGTAAATATAAATGATATTTTGAATGTTAAACTGAAGCAAAATAAAAAACATGAGTGAGTCTAGGAATTTGCACACGGCCGTAGTTCCGGTTTGCATGAGATCTTCTCTTGATCGTGGTTTCGGGTACTTGGGTTGTGGACCTCAATGATAAGGAAATAAAAGAAAATGGTTGCAAGTTTTTCTTCAATTTAAACTCGAAACTAAATTTATACAAAAGTTTTATTTTGAATCTGTATATAGACTCAATTTACAACAATCCTCTTCCTACGTTGAGGGAAAATACGAACGCAGTTCAAATTCTCTCACGACATAAAGGACATTAGTTTTCAGAATATTTACCTTGCATTACATCCAAGTTTCTACTCACGTTGATAAATAATTATAATTGTTCTGAACCTGCCTTTTGCACTCATATTTACTGTCACACTCGTCTGCTTGCTCTTCGATCAGGACACCAAAAACACTCTCCTGCCCTCTTCACTTATTGACTTTTCATTATCACCATGGTAACTAATTATTATTTTCTGAATCACTTTTTTTCTGTAGCCAGTTCATTAATTTTGAATTACATAATTTTCTTGGAGGGCTGCAGAAGGTGTCTTGATGGCGTCACTGACGGTAGTTAGTTCCTGCAATTAGCTAAATAAAGTTAAGAGGCATTTAAAGCAAGCTACGGCATGTCTACACTATGAAATTAGAATTAACTATATTGATGCAATAAAGAAGTAAGTGGTGTTCCGGGTCTTTACCGGAGGAAGGTGTGGTGGTTGTGTGTCCTTTTTGGTGAATCTTGGGGTGTGGAGTAGTGCGTTTCTCACCTGATTTAAAACTGGTATCTAGTATGGTTGGGTTAATCCTGAAAGTCTAGACAGTCATTTGAAAATAGTGATAATTACTGTACTAGCTGCTGGATGTATTGGAGAACCATGTCTACGGGAGTATAATTAGTAATGTCTCGGTCAGATAGGGAGAGAGGGCGTTTGTGTATATTTGTGGAGGTGTCATAGGAGCCGAGAGTTCTTATCAATGGATTTCGATTTTGGTGCGGTTTGGATACAGGTCATATGCGAGTTTCTTGATGAATTGCTCTGTGGTGTGCATTCGGAGCTCGTGATGCAGCAGTTCTGCTGGTGCTAAGGGTGGCACTTTGGCTATGATACGGAGAATTTTATTTTGGAGTATTTGTAGCTTATTTATGTGGGTTTTAGCTGCATATCTCCAAACAGGGGCAGCGTATGTATATTATTGGTTATAATCTACGCAATTGCGCCTTGGTTTGTGCAAGTATGTTTAGCACGTGTTGGTTTCAGGTCAGACCCTGGTCCCTAACTACGCCCAGGTAATTTGCTGTGTCTGACTGGGGTATTGTTTGACCGAGGAGTTGGAGTGGTGGTAAGTGTCGTGCACATTGCCGGTGTTTTACCCGCTTGGTGAAAGACATGGCCTGGGATTTAGTAGGGTTTACCAGCGCCATTTGGTCAGCCAGTTGGAATGTTCATTAAGTGTATTTTGAAGACGCGTAGAGATAAAAACCCGATCTCGTGATGCCTGCCTCGGTAGCGTAGATGGTAACATGTCTGCCTCACGTTCAATAGGTCCCGAGTTCGAATCTCGGTCAGGGTGAGCTACCTGGATAAGGGTTTTTCCGGGGTTTTCCCTTATCCTTAAAGACGAATGTCGGGTAGCTCTAAGTTCCATGGACCCTGGATACATTTGAGCATCATTTCACTCATTTCATTCACCGTCCGATATGACTTAATGTTGGAGGACGTAAATTACAACAAAATAAATAAATAAATAAATAAATAAATAAATAAATAAATATTAACTGAATAAGTAAATAAATATATCAATAAATAAATAAATAAATAAATAAATAAATAAATAAATAAATAAATAAATAAATAAATAAATAAATAAATAAATAAATAAATAAATAAATAAATAAATAAATAAATAAATAAAATTCTTGAGTTTCACGCAAAATTGAATGCACGCCATCTCCAACTCTGCCATCTCGAAATTTGTAAACTGTGAGACACAATGTTCTACTCAATACAGCACAGAAATGTCAGAATTTGTACACCATACACAGTTGCGTGCAGGGATGCCAGCCGCATTTCGTTTGAACACTCCATTGGCGCGAAATTACAAATGTTCCGGGAATGTTTGAACAGACCTGGTAGGATTGGTAGAGTGGTGTTTTATCAATTTTTGGATTAAGAAAGGTGTGTGCAAAGATGTGCTATGATCTAAATTTTCACATTCAAATGGTCGACGGAATGTAAGTGGCTCCATTGACCGGGCCACTTAAACTATCAGCAATAAGTCGTTCATTATTTCGACCTTAATACCAATCACCATTACCATCATCAAGACTTCAAAGAATGGTTGTTCATATAATTGATTCCCAAAAATAATATTTTATTTTAAAACAGTAAGGCTTCCTTTTGCAAACATATAATATACCTTTACCACATCTCTTATTTTTCACCCTCTCCCAAGGATGATTGTTCTAAAAATGAAACACTCTGCAAAGTTTCCTTTCGTTGCTTCTTCAAAGGGAAGTTGGTGAGAGGAGTTATTCATTTTCTGTCCTGAAATTTTGTAAATAACGAACTACTCTCACCTCTCTTCATGATAGGTTAGTCTCTTTCTGGCTAGATCTTTTTCTTAGAGAATTATACTTTAAGCGGTGGAGACAAGATTTATGTAATAAATTCCAGGTTTAACCACAACACATAAAATGTAGAAAGGTACTAAAATGGTCTACTGAAATCGCGGACTACATCATTTACAAATTCGTTTCTGAAATTTTTTGGATTTGTCTTTCCGTCGATGTTCCGTCGATATATTTGAAAACTACAAGTTAAAGCCTGTATAAAATTACCAATAGATTAATGAATTAATTATAAAACGTGATTATTGCTCCAAAACGTACAATTATGACACTAATGTGATTGCATTTATATTATATTTTACATTTACTGTTATCCGTAACATTTGTCCTTAAGTAATTGGTGTGAATTGCCTGAGTACCAGATGATAATTTGTCACAGACGGAAGACCTGTTTCAGTTCACACTGTCCAATCGTAAAACAAGTTAGAGGATTTCTGTGTATAAAAAAGACCGTGAAAGCCACCGCTTTTATGGCCCCATACAACGAGCACTTTCTTTTTTGCTGAGTACGTCGTGTTTATAGGTTCAACCATTAGCGAATGAGCTGATGTTTTTGTGCTCTTCTGTTAGTCACTTCTTCTGTGGAGTTTCTCCAAGCACAAATACATTTCAGAGAGGTTTGAGGGAAAGGATATCTTACAATGATACAGTTGGTAAAATAAAAGTTGGAAAAAGCATTTTCTCAGGTGATTTATATTTTTAAATATATAACTATAATTATAGTCTATTAGGTACCTGTTTTTCTAATCCAATGGAACTGCCAGCGGCTCATCCACATCACTGTCAATGTCACTTCCGTTAGGAGACAATTCGTCATTGCCACTGTCTTCATCGTCTGAGTCTTGCAAATTTATGATTATAGGTTCCAAAATCTGGTCACGTGCTATTTGTTTCTTAAAATCGTCTTCTTGAAGGTTTTCTCTATGCCTCACTCAGTTTTCCCAGTCCTGTTATGTTACCTTGTCAATTTCTTCGCAAACAAGTCGTTTAACGTCCACCAGTTTAAAAGTATTATTTATTTTTGCAACCCCCTTTTTATTTGAGCCCACGCCAGCTCAATTGGATTATATTGGCAGTGGTAAGGTGGGAGCCGTATTAGCTCGTGTCCCGTTTCAATTGCAAGTTGATCCGGCTGATACACTTTTACCGTGTTTTTAAACGGAAGTAGTCTTTGCAATAACTCACTTTTAGTTTCTGTTTCCGAAAATCTTTTGAAGAATGTGTACACCTTAAAAATAATACTTCGAGCCTGACTTCGCAATACCTGCCTTTTTGACTCGCCAATAAATTCAGCGCAGGAAGCCACTGCAGTATTTAACTCTTACTCTACTCTTGTGTACAGAACAGTTGAATGACATGGATCTGAACTCTCCAGAGTAAATAAACACTTCTTATACAGCATTCATTCATAAACATAAGCATACAACATTCCAGAGGCTAACAGGAAATGCAGTGTTTGCTCTTTCTCGAATATAACACCTTGACTTATTCACAGTAATACTTTTATCCGTCATGTCAGTAGTTTAAATTTCAGTTCTGGGTTATGAAAAGTATATGTACATACATACACAGACACACCAACCACTTTGAACTCTCTAGAGTAAATAGAGACTACGAACCATTCATAAACAAAATATAATGTGACCAGACACGTTCTGTCAGGGCAGCAGAAGTTTATTGTTTCCTCTTGCTCGAATTGCTTTTTCAAGGTAATTCTTTCACCACGTCATATCAAACATTTACGCTTCAGTTCCGAGTAATTGCAAATATACGTACACGCATACATGCCAAATAAATAATGGTATTCATACAGTGCTTACGTCGCGATTTATTGTTATAATACAGGTAACAGTGTTTTATTTATTTGTATTAGAAAAACTATTTGAGCTAAAAGTATAGGGTTTTCATGGTTATGTTAGATACATTACTCTCTACCTTCCACATGGAACAGTTTTGGCAAAATCTGAATTTTTGTCTCAGCGCGAATAGTATTTCATACAGATTGATTAGGTTGGCGCTCCTCACACACGACCTAGCGGGAATGCAATACGACAACACCGCAGGACTCTGACTGGTTGCTCAACTAGTAACGCTCAAAGACAAACATCTTCCTATTCGAAACACATAATAGGTATAATACGTCATAAGGCAAACAAAAGTTCTACGTTTACTTAACGCAAGTAAATTTCCGATCTAAGTGTGATCCAATCTTCTATAAAGATGATGGAAACTGAATTTGTGGCAGTTACTTTCTTCATTATAAAATTTTGTATGAAAATAAGCCTTTAAAGCAAACTTCTTATGTCATAAAAAGCATTGGGCAGGTGTCATTATGTGCCAATCATGTTAACCTTTTTGTATTTCAGAGGTCCTGAGTTGGAAACTCGTTCACTCGCTAGTCTGACTGAGAAATAGGATCTAGCTTTCCTCAAATATTTAATTAAAATTTAAAAATAAATGGCAGAAATAGATACCTAGCACAGGAAATCAAATACACAACTGAGGTCATCTGTCTAGCACACTTGATTAGGAATTAACATACACGTAGGATATATCCGCCGGATGGGATAATTCATTTTTGTTATCCACGATTTAGTCATATCGAATAAACATAAATGTACTAAATGTAATAAGGGTGCAGATGATGATGATGATATTTGTATTTAACGGCGCTCAACAACGAGGTCAGCGCCCTTAAAAAGCTGATGGTGTTAAAATCAGTTTAGAAAGCTTCTAAAACATATTTATCCGAAAAATGTTATGTTAAATACAAAAAGGCTTAAAACCATAAAAAATTAAATTCGATAAAATGCAATGTATTAAATTCTAAAATTAGCAGTTAAAAAGAATTTTAAAACCTTGGTCACCGCTTGCTCATCGTCTCCGAGAACCTCTGCCAAGCTGAAAATGCGCTGAAGACGCGCTGTGCTAAAACAATCCACAGTCCCGCCGTAAAGCGGGCAGACTGGAGCACGGTCATTCTTCAATAAAAATCGATGTGTAAAAAAGCAGTGGCCAATCCGCAACCGAGCCAAAGTCACCTCCTCACGGCGGGAACGATTGCAGGAGGTTACCCAAGAATCGGAAGATCTTTCACTGTCCGGAGCTTGTTTCCACGCGAAATGGACCACTCGTTACACCAAGAGGACAGCACAGCCCTCCGGAAGTCCAACTTAAGTTCTTCAGCAGTAACAAGAGGGATGGTAGTCTTCGGCTGTGTGGTCGCCAGCTTCGCTGCCGAATCCGCCAGTTCACTCCCTGCTAGGCCTACGTGAGCAAAAACCCAAGCACACATCACGCTAACGCCAGAGGCGTGTAAAACGTGGAGGGCATCCTGAACACGCTGGACACTAGGATGGTAACTGTACAGCTGCCGTAGGCTCTGAAGTGCAATAAGGAAGTCACTTAAAATGAGACTGTCACCGTGGTTGTGTCGACGTACGTATAAAATGGCTCGGTAAACCTAAGGGTACAGAAATACAACAATCATCTAAAGCAAACATTAGCATGGGATAAGGTACAACAGAAACAAAATAAACTTATTGATATGTTTATTAAATTGAAGCACAAACTGCGTATTCCGCGTATCAAATCCACGCACAATCACCGTTTGTTTCCAGGTGACTCACCCCATTTTTTGTCACAGAACAGCACATCCAGCAAAGTGGTGCACGCGGCTCCACTAGGGAGGTAGTTGGTGTAATGCGTGGACGGCCTTCGTGATCCATGTATTTTTTTCGGATGTTTCCCCGAGCCGATAGGCAAATGCAGGGAAGATTATTTTCATTCTTCAAATTTTTTTCTCTCTTTATATCCCTCACTTCTTATTTCATTTCAGCTTTCACCCGGTGGGCCTTTCAGGTTTGTAGCACATTGGCAGATATACCGCGCTACATGACAGCGAAAAAGATGATCTAGTACCTCATTAAACGGCATCTCGTGCGGGACTGTCTCAATTCCCGAACCTGAGGTGGAGGAGTGTCAATTGTATTAGATGTCTTGTGGGTTTCAATCTGAAATGATTAGGGACCCTGCTCTCTACACTTTATGGGTTCCTGTAAGGTAACTCTATACCCCTCTCATTTAACCCCCACTCGTGATCCTCCCATTGTGGAGAACTACAAATGCCCACTTATCCGTGGTATCCCTGATAATCATCATCAGACAGCATGAAGAAACAAAAGAAGAAGAATAACGACAAATGCAGTAACACCAACGACAACTCCTGCAATGACAAAGGTACATCCAAATGACGACCTCACGGAAATTAAATAAATATATATAATACATCTAAAAATGTAAAAATTAATAAAAAATTATATATATAAATATATATGTAAATACTTGAAGCAAAATTAAAGATGGTGGTGATCAATGGTTACCACAGCTCCACGTTGTGCGCCAGTTTGAAGCAAATAATATTTATAGGTGTACACAAGTTCCACCTTGGAACGCCAATTTGATGCAAATATGAAGATGGTGGCGATCAAGTGTTACCACAGCTCCAAATTGTGCGCCAGTTTGAAGTAAATATAATTGGTGAACGATGACAAATATGATTGGCGAGCAATGAGGTTTCTCTCAGGGTATGCGTGGATGGGTGTGAGAAGGAGATTTTCACAACACTGGAATACCCGTCTCCAAATTATTTATTCACTGCTACCCCTTTTCAAAACTCGAAATGGAAGCTGCCGACCGAGGGTTACCAATCTCGGTTTAGAGCTATTGAATGCTAATCGTTTATTACTCGATAAATTTTGATGACCCAACAAATATTCAAGACAGAACAAGTTGACCGCTCTAATAGGCTTCACGTCTCAGACTCCTCTCTCATATTGGCTGCACGCCGAAGAGTTTATAATGGCTTCTTAGCCGCGAAATGTCTCCTTCGGCTTTACGCCGAAGAGTGCTCCTCTGACCACAGCTGCGCGCGTGTATATCTCTAACTTTCCCTCTCAACTCTTTTTTAAACAAAGTCCCTTTTTGGCTGTTTTGGTCGCCATTGTACACGATCCAAAGAATTCCCTATTCATACACGACAGGTGACAATTCCTTTAGAAACCTTCTAAGGACACTGCTTCTTACATGGCTTTGTTATAGACTTTCCCCAACTGAAATGGCCTTGCCCTGGTCTTGACAAAGAACCAACATTCCTTTGACATCTATCATGACTGCTTCTGGCAAACCATAATTTCGGTATCATACTACATAAAAATAGCATCAATAAAAAAACAGCCATCTCTCCCTCCCTCCAAACCAATAAGCATGCTGGCTGAAGAGGGCGAAATAAGCCCTGAAACAGCCTTGGGTGAGAAAAACCCAGAATCCCCCTAGTAGTAGTAGTGGGTACCACAATCCCCTTTACTGCTCTTGCCTTACTACAGTATCCCCTCCTCCTCCTCCTCCTCCTCCTCCTCCTCCTCCTGCTCCTCCTCATCATCACCATCATCATCGTCATCATCATCATTGGCATGACAGCCCTTTGTGGGCCTTGGCTTTCTGAAGAAGTTTTCTCCATTCTTTCCTGTTAGGTGCAGTGCTCATCCAGTTCTTGATTCCAATTTTCCTTAAGGAATCCCTCACCCCGTCTTCCCGCCTTAACTCTGATCTTCCAAGCTTCCTGGTTCCTTCTGGCACTGCATTAAATATCTTCTTTATCATCATTAGCATGCAGAACATGCCCTGCCCACTTCAACCTTCTGATCTTTATGTAACTAGCAATTTTTGGTTCGCTATATAAACTATACAGTTCATGATTATATTGTAACTTTGTGGGTTCGTGAAATTAAAAGTCCAATTGCACAAACTCAAGATGTTCTTTATTTCCACAGAATTACAGTTGAAACACTTGCCAATTACACAGAATTACGTAGCGCACACAATTAAAATTCACCAGTTCGTCTGTCACAAGTCCACTCTGCACTCGCAATTACGCACAACTCCTCCGATGCACGTACACAGTCTTCCGGTCCGTTCCCTCCCTGGGCACTCCTCACGGCTGCTCGGAAAGAACTAAACTGACTCGCCAACTGTAGCCCCTTTTATAGGAATAACGCTGTTTCTGGAAGTCTCGCGTTTCAGTGAATCTCCCTGAAGGTTCCAGACGCCAGGGGGAGGGGAAAGAGACGGCCAGTGATGTTTTTCAACCATTTTTCGTTAGCGCTATAAGACAAATGGGTAGGCGTGGCCGAATGATTCCCGTCTGCTGCTGCTAGCTGGCCGTGCCTTCCGATAATTACGTGACAATATATTTTTCTCTAGACACCGTTTTCCACCGCTGGCCTAAACATTTGCCTCAAAATCCTTCTTTCAAATATACCAAGCTCTCTTTCAACAGATTTTGAGAGTGTCTACGTCTCAGCAGCATATGTTAATAAAGGCTTTACTAAAACTTTATATATTATCACTTTTGTTTTCCTGAGAAACAGCTTAGACCTGATATGCTTTCGGAGGCCATGAAAGTACTTGTTAGTAGACAGTATACGTTGTTGAATTTCAGAACTAACGTTGTCGTAACTCTGCACCATCGTGTGATCCACCATGACTATGACCATGTGGTGCTGACTGGCTGTATATAGCCAGAAGGTTTTTGCTGCGTGCCCACCCGTTAAGGGTTTTACCGCAGGTAAGGTATTTGAACGGGAATTTGTAGGATGGATATGGTGTATGTTTTGAGGTTTGAAGAATTTTATGAGGTTACAATTTGTAACTTCGGGATGAAAGGACAGGATACAATTCCCTGCACCCTGGTGTTTTTAATTTAGTTTTGGGTTGGGGAGAATTTTGTTGCCAAACAACTTAGGAGATTATGTGGAGCTCAGCTTTAGCTGCTGTTTGGATTAGCTCCTGGGTTATCTAGGGTGCCCGCATGCCATACGGGGCACCCGATGCAGTCTAGATCGGCGTCTAGTGGGGTCATAATCTCCCAATGATCTGACAAGGGCGCTTCTGTGTGATGGTAAACTTGCGTATAATTTTGAAGCCCGGCGCCTAATTTCATCCTCCACGTATGGAAGACCCGATGCTTCGTGGAGCAACCTGGTAGGGAAATAACGTCCCACAGAATAGATAGACCGTAGTCCTCTATTCTTTGCACGTTGATGCCATGCTATCCAGCTGTCTGCTGCCATGCCCCAGATCTCGCAGGCATATAGCATCACCGGGATTACCGGCGCTCGGAAGAGATATAACTTCATGCGGACTGGCATCGCCAACTGCAGCCCCTTTTATAGGAATATCGCTGTTTCTGGAAGTCTCGTGTTTCAGTGAATCACAGTGAAGGTTCCAGACGGCAGGGGGAGGGGAAAGAGACGGCCAGTGATGTTTTTTCAACCATCCCTTCGTTAGCGCTATAAGACAAATGGGTAGGCGTGAGCGAGTGCTTCCCGTCTGCTGCTGCTACCCGGCTGCTGCTAGCTGGCCGTGCTTTCCGATAATTAGGGGACAATATATTTTTCTCTAGACACCGTTTTCCTCCGCTGGTCTAAAAATTTGCCTCAAAATCCTTCTTTCAAATATACCAAGCTGTCTTTCAACAGATTTTGAGAGTGTGTACGTCTCAGCACCATATGTTAATAAAGGCTTTACTAAAACTTTATATATTATCACTTTTGTTTTGCTGAGAAACAGCTTAGACTTGATATGCTTTCGTAGGCCATGAAAGCACTTGTTAGTAGACAGTATACGCTGTTGAATTTCAGAACTAACGTTGTGGTAACTCTGTACCATCGGTGGAAAGTGCTAGAGAGAACTATCGACCAACTAGGAATGG
Organism: Mantis religiosa; assembly: GCA_030765055.1. Lineage (NCBI taxonomy): Eukaryota > Metazoa > Arthropoda > Insecta > Mantodea > Mantidae > Mantis > Mantis religiosa. The sequence goes on from CM060958.1 coordinate 129,673,397, forward strand.
GAGATATATGGAGGGCAGGTGCAGGTAATGAGAGAGGATTTTAGAAAAATGTAAGGACAAGAATGGAAGATATAGAAAGGCAAGAGATTTGGGGAAGCATGGAAAACAAAAGTTCATTGAAGTATTACAGGATTTTGAAAAGGGACTAGTGAAGAGAAGGTTATATAGACAACTGTAGTGGGATTGAAAGGGAGGGATTAGCATGCGTGAGAACAGTTGCAATGTTTATGAAAGGATTGAGGTGGAGTGAGGTAGGTGTATGTGAATTATGTGGGGGGGGGGCAGAAAGTGTATAGCATTAAGTAGTAAAATGTGCAGGAGTTGAGAAGTGGAGGAAGGAGACATGGGAGGAAAAATGGGAGGAAGTTGAGAGTAAAATTGTAACAGTAAGAATGCTAACAGGGAAGCAACGGAATAGGAATAAAAATATAGGAGGATTTCTTGGTAAAATGAAAGATAAATTGTTGAGGATAGTTAGAAGCAAAAGTTATGAAGGGGGAAGCAAAAAGGGGGTGAGGAAGGATTTTGTAAGGAAAAGTAAGGAACACAGTCAATCCCTAAGTGAGGCTTAAGACTGTTATGCCAAGCTGGCTGAGGGGTAAAGGAAGGTAGTCGTTCAAATCTTGTACATAGGTTAAGGAAGGATAGTGTGTAAATAAAACGATTCTCTAATATAATTGTGAATTATTATCTTATGTACAAATAAAATATCAAGTATCAAATGCATATCAAATGCTCGTACAAATTTGGGTGAATTTAATATAAAATTGGGAGATTACATTACATTATTTACATCTCAGAGAAAATGTTGGAAGTATCCTCCACCAGCATCTATTCATGTTTGCGCTTGTCTCACCATTTTCTCTGAAGATTTACGGAGAGTGTACCGGAAAATGTTACTTATTTCGGTTCGAGTGGATTCCTTGAATCAATTCTCAGTGGCCTATTCTTCTACACAATCTTTAGATACCTCCACAGGAAAAAGTATCCGAAGAGGTTAGGTCAGGGGATCTGGGAGGCCATAAACATTTTCAGATGATTCGATTATCTAAGAAACTGGTTATAAATGTCATTAGATGTAAGCACGTTGCTCCATCTTGCTGGAAATAATTCGATATCATCCAAGCTGCTCCCCAAATGTCTTGAAGATACCCATATAAACTTCAGTGTCTCCAGTCGTAACAACGAAAATGGGACAGTTGGCTAGAGTGTCCCAGAGCCACTAAGCTTACTTAAACAAATTTCTACATTCTTCGAGATTTCAAAGGAAAATTATGACTTGTTGAGGTGGTTAAAGTTTATATGGAACGTCCTATACAATAACTATGATTGCAACCTTTATTACTTCCAAATTTGAAGTTCGTCCTTCAGCACAATTAGTTTACTAAGAGCAGAAGTACTGTTCTCCACAGGAGAGTAAGTCTAGTACAGGTACTGTCATCCACAGGAGAGTAAGCCCCCGATGTCTAAAATGCAGGGGAGTTGGCGTAGGTTCCCACAAACTCCCTGGACAGGCTTATGACACCCAATTTCAGTACAGTTACCGTCCTCCACAGGAGAATACGTCTCCTAGGCCTGAGACGCAGAGGGGTTGGCGAAGGTTCCTTCACCCTCCCTGGACAGGTTTATGCCAGCCCATGTCAGTACAGTTACTGTCCTCCACAGGAGAGTAAGTCTCCGAGGCCTGAGACACAGCGGGGTTGGCCAAGGTTCCCACACTCTCCCTGGACAGGTTTATGACACCCCATGTCAGTACAGTTACCGTCCTCCACAGGAGAATACGTCTCCTAGGCCTGAGACGCAGAGGGGTTGGCGAAGGTTCCTTCACCCTCCCTGGACAGGTTTATGCCAGCCCATGTCAGTACAGTTACTGTCCTCCACAGGAGAGTAAGTCTCCGAGGCCTGAGACGCAGGGGGATTGGCGAAGGTTCCCACACCCTCCCAGGACAGATTTATGACACCCCATGTCAGTACAGTTACTGTCCTCCACAGGAGAGAAAGTCTCCGAGGCCTGAGATGCAGGGGGTGTTGGCGAAGGATCCCACACCCTCCCTGGAGAGATTTATGACAGCCTATGCCAGTTCAGTTCCAGACCATTCAAAAACATTGTGAGGGCTTCTACTTTTGTGAATAAATCTTCTGAATTTTGGGGTATAGAGTGAATAGGGCGCATGTTTTTTTAATGATTCTGCTCCTTGTGTAGCATGCGTTCCGTGTCACACACATTCTCTGTCCTTTTCCCATTGTGTAAGGCAGCACATTCCTTTCAGGGACCTACTTTGCGTAGCTGTAGAGTATCAACGAGGGCGTCCAGTTACATGTTTAGCTTTGAATCTAACTGATCTGCACAGCAAAGGTGTAAAATTAAATTCACACAAAATAAAAACAAAATTCATTTATGTGAGGCACAACGTTTAAATTTCTAATTTTATTAGACATCGTTATAATACCTAAACACCGGTAAAATAGCTATTTCCTAAACTACGAGGGCTGTTCAATAAAAGATGATCACAGCCCTGAATGCGATGCACTTGTCCCCAGTGTTTCTGCCAGTATTCAAAGACATACTGGAAATCATTTTTGAGAGATCCTTCAAAATCGTCTCCGCAGCCTTTACCACTGCTTTGATGCTGGATATTGCCTCCCACGAAGGCGTTTCTTCAAGATAGGGAATAGAAATGAATCACATGGGGCCAAGTCCGGACTATAGGGAGGGCGAGGAATGCACTTCACGTTGATTTTTGCAAGATATTCAGCAACAACATTGGCAATATGATGCCGCGCATTATCGTGGTGCAGCATCAAGCCTGCTTCACGGAAATGTCATCTTTTTCGCCTGATATGGACTTTCAATGCATTCAGGATATCCCTGTAATATTGTCCAGTTACTGATGTGTGTGCAGGTACAACATGCTGATAAACCATACTATGAATATCAAAGAATGAATTGACCATAACTTTCCCAGCAGAAGCAATCACTTTTGCTTTTTGGGGGGGCTGGCGATGAAGGAGTTTTCCACTCTAAGCTTTGCTTTTTGCTCTCAGGATCAAAATGATGTAGCCAAGCTTCATCAGCAGTGATTACATTTGAAAGAAACTTCGGATCTTCCTCTAACATCAACTTTAACTGCATGTTGCCTCCACTAGAGCAGTAGGCGATACTGAACATGTCTGAACTGACCTGGTTCTCACAGGCAGGAACCAGGAGTACCAACAATGAAACTACTACGGCTTGTTTGTTTCACGTTAGGCTAACAGAATATAATAAGATTGAATTTTAGTGCGAAAAATAATGACGCTAAAAAAGTTATAATCATTCTTTACTGAACAGCCCTCGTACATCTTTTTAATGGCTCACCATATATAAATGTATCGTTATTTGTGTATGGATTGAAACTAAATTATTTATATTCTTATATGCAAAAGTTCAACTCTCTTTGTTTTTACAGTTTTCGGAGAAAGCAAGCTTAATTTTGTATCTATTTTTAAGCTCTTATAAATAAAGCTTTAAAATGACATGGGAAGCGATTTTCTTTAAAAACCTAAACATATTCTGGAAGTTTGATACGTTTGTTAACTTGTATCATATGACTTTGCTCGATGGCAAACAGGAAGTCGAGTCACTGGCTGGTAATGCTATTAAAACAAGTGCTATTATCCTTGTGAATAAATTGCAGAAGCACCTTCAGATAGAAAATCAGCTTAGGCTACTAAGAGGTCAAATTGAACTTCAAAGTACAGAATTTGTTTATTAGAGAGCAGTAGCCGTAATTTGTGTAATGAGCAAGTGTTTTTGTGTTGATACGGTGATGACTCGTTTGATTTTTTCCTCGTTAGATCATAATTTTGCAGAGGAACGTTGGAGAGCACTTCATTAAAGCAGATTTATATGTTCACTGGCATCAAGCATAAATCGTCTATGCATATACACCAGCTGACAGCCAGTTAAATCTGCTACAATACCCTCCTCGTTTCAACCTCGACTTATCGTGATATAAGCTAAAATTAAAATGTTTATTACGTTATTCTTTACAGTAGTGCATATACTTCCCGGCACATATATCCATCCAGAGAAAGAATGTGTAATACAATTTATGAAATGTGTTGTCAGTCCTTGAAAGATGAATGTAAGATTCCTTTTATTCAATAGACCTCAAACATACGAATTCTGTTCAATAAATAATGATCATAATTTTCTTACGGTCATATTTTTCGCACTAAAATTCAATCTTATTATATTCTGTTAGCTTAATGTGAAACAAACACGCCGTAGTAGTTTCATTGTTGGTACTCCTGTTTCCCCTCTGTGAGAACCAGGTAAGTTCAGACATGTTCAGTATCGCCTACCACTGTAATGCAAGTAACACACAGTTAAAGTTGATGTTAGAGGAAGATCCGGAGTTTCCTTCAAACGTAATCACTGCTGATGAGACTTGGCTACATCATTTTGATCCTGAGAGCAAACAGCAAAGCTCAGTGTGAAAATCTCCTTCATCACCAACCCTCAAAAAAGCAAAAGTGGTTGCTTCTGCTGGGAAAGTTATGGTTATCTCATTCTTTGATATTCATGGAATGGTTTATCAGCATGTTGCACGCCCGCCTCGGTAACGTGGTGATTGTGTGCCTGCCTCACGTTCAAGAGGTCACGAGTTCGAATCTCGGTCAGGGCAAGTTACCTGGGCAAGATTTTCCCGGGGTTTTTGCTTATCCTGAAAGACGAATGTTGGTTAACTCTAACCTCCATGGACCCCGGACTCATTCGGGCATCAATTCATCCATTTCATTCATCGTACGATGAGACTTAACGTTGGAGGACATAAATTGCAAAAAAAAAAAAAAAAAAAAAAAGAGCATGTTGCACCTGCACACATATCAGTAACTGTAAAATACTACGGGGATGTCCTGAAAATATTTCAAGTCCATATTAGGCTCAAAAGACAACATTTCCGTGAAGCAGGCTGGATGCTGCAGCACGATAATGCGCGGCCACATATTCCCAATGTTCTGCTGAATAATTTGTAAAAATCAACATGAACTGCATCCTTCACCCTCTCTTTAGTCCTAATTTAGCCCCATGTGACATTTTCTATTCCCTAACGTGAAGAAAAGCCTTCGTGGGTGGCGTTATCCATCATCAGAAACAGTGGTGAAGGCTGCGGAGGCGATTTTGAAGTATCTTTCAAAAATGGTTTCCAGCATGTCCTCGAAGACTGGCAGAAACGCTGGGACAAGTGTATAGCATTCAGGGGTGACTATTTTGAGAAGGATCATCAATATTATGATGATGAGTAAAGGTACGTTATCAAAAAAAAAAAAAAAAAAAAAATCTTTCTTTATTGGACAGCTCTCGTTTATTTTCCTTGAAATATCGGTATGGAATTTGTGCTTGGAATCAACACCTTGTGTTCTGCACATGGTAGAGGAATTGGAAAAATTATCATTGGATCTAAACGTTGTTTATATTTGAAAAACCTTCATAGGGTTTACCAACATTGGTGCTCGAAGTTGTTAAGCCTGAACTCATCAACAGCAGATCCACGGTTGAAATTCAGCCAAGACCGTCGGCGCTTATTGAGGCTTTCTTCATGTTGACCGAACTTAACATTCTTTTCCTAATCTGAATCTTCCTAATTCTAAAACACTATCACTACTTGTATAACTGAACAAAAGAGTGTTTTAGCCCGCCTCGGTAGTGTGGTGGTAGCATGTCTACCTCATGTTCAAGAGGTCCCGAGTTCGAATCTCGGTCAGGATTAGCTACTTGGATAAGGTTTCTTTCCAGGGTTTTCTCTTATCCTGAAAGACGAATGTCAGGTAACTCTAAGATCTATGGACCCTGGGCTCATTTGAGCATCATTTCAGGCATTCCATTCATTGCCCGATATGACTTTACGTTGGAGGACGTGAATTACACAAAAAAGTCTGTTTTCAGTAAATTAAATGCCAGGTAAGGAGGCGGCGTGAGTATACAAAATTAATTGGGTCAAAAAAACGTAATTACTTGTTTATTACGCTGTATGGATCTGTGATTCTTAAGCCGACCGATTTCCATTTTAGGCCGGTTTCCGAGAGGAGCTGAATTGGAATCACGATTAAGCGTGCTCCTATCGGAGGAGAAGTCTGGTCTTATTGCTTTGATAATGACCATAGAGCCAAATTACGGGAGATGACCATCTTGGCAAAATGCTTCAGTTACTGGAAGCAGAGAGTGAAGGAGGTTTTGGCCATTTCCAATGAATTAGCAAGATATTCATTTACGTTATAACATTTAATAAGTATCCTGATGATGGGAGAGATGTATGCTTCCGAAACGTCGATTTCTAATCGTCTTTTCACCTAACTTGCTTCCCGAGAAGAAAAGGAACTTTATCAAAGTTATAGAATTTATCAACGATTATATAATACTGAATTATATATGTATTTGTTTATGTAATTTACATCCCACAACGTTAAGACATATCGGACGATGAATGAAATGGGTGAAATGGTGCTCAAATGAGCTCGGGATCCATGGAGCTTAGAGTTACCTGACATTCGTCCTTCAGGATAAGAGAAAGGCCCGGTAAAATCCTTATCCAGGTAACTCTTGAACGTGAGGCAGACACGCTACCATCTACGCTACCGAGGCGGCGAAATGAGATATAATTTTGTCAACTTTTTTGCATTACAAAACGTGCGTCTTGTTTTTCACGTTCGTCTTCTGTCACGTTCTGGCACAGAATGACGCTTTCTCCTTGCAAAACGAAGTTAGCGGACATGCACTTCCTTACGGGCATTTAAATTGTCATGTGAGGGTATTTAAATGCCTGAAACCTATAAATTTAGTTGGATGACGATACTATAAGGTTCAAAGTATTTTGTTAGCTCAAAAACAAAGATTATTCTCTCCTATATTTTTAACTAATTTCAACGCTGCATTCCTTTAATGAAGCTTATTTTCGATCTACTGATGCCCCGTGTTACATCCTTTGAGGATACAGAACTTATTTATATGCGAGGACTGATCAACAAAGACTGAGACTGATACTTTTACCAGTTGTTTATTACTGCAACCCAATAGTTATATCATCTTTTCCAAAGTAGTTCCCTGCTACTACAATGCACTTTTGATGGCGTCTCTGGCAGTCCTTGAACAAGTGCTGCAGACCATTCTTTGGCAGGTCCTTGAGAATCGCGTCACTTTTCTTGAGCACTGCTTCAGAGTTCTCAAATCGAATACCCCTAAGCTTTGCCTTTAGTGATGGGAATAAAAAAAAAACCCACAGGATGCATGATCGGGGCTAAAAGGTGGATGTGGTACACAGGAAATGTTGAATCTAGGCAAAAACTTGATTCGCGACGTGAGGCCATGCATTGCCATGATGAAGTAGCCACCCAGTCCGAGTAAGCTCTGGTCGTTTCTTTGCAATGTGCTTCCTCAGTGTAGCCAATACTGACGTGTAGTATGCTGCTGTAACAGTAGTGTGAGAGGGAAATGCATGTGACGTGAGACCGTGCATTGGCATGATGAAGTCGCCACCGAGTCCGTGAAAGCTCTGGTCCTTTCTTTGTAATGTGCTTCCTTAGTGTACCCAATACTGACGTGTAGTATGCTGCTGTAACAGTAGTGTGAGAGGGAACTACATGTGATGTGAGGCCATGCATTTTCATAATGAAGTCGTCACCCAGTCCGAGAAAGCCCTGGTAGTTACTTTGTAACGTGCTTCGTCAGTGTAGCCAATACTGACGTGTAGTATGCTACTGTAACAGTAGTGTGAGGGGGAACTGCATGCGACGTGAGGCCATGCATTGTCATGATGAAGTCGCCACCCAGTCCGAGAAAGCTCTGGTCGTTTCTTTGAAATGTGCTTCCTCAGTGTAGCCATTACTGACGCGTAGTATGCTACTGTAACAGTAGTGTGAGTTGGAACTGCATGTGACGTGAGGCCGTGCATTGTCATGATGAAGTTGCCACCCAGTCCGAGAAAGCTCTGGTCATTTCTTTGCAGTGTGCTTCCTCAATGTAGCCAATACTGACGTATAGTTTGCTGCTGTAACAGTAGTGTGAGGGGAAACTGCATGCGATGTGAGGCCGTGTATTGCCATGATGAAGTCGCTACCCAGTCCGAGAAAGCTCTGCTCGTTTCTTTGCAATGTGCTTCCTCAGTGTAGCCAATACTGACGTGTAGTGTGCTGCTGTAACAGTAGTGTGAGAGGGAACTGCATGCTGGTAAATCATTCCATTACAGTAAAAAAATGTGACCACCATTACTTTCCCCGCAGATGGAACAACTTTGGCCTGTTTTGTTGTTGGAGAACCTGGCGATTTCCACACTGTGCTGGCCTGTTTTCCCTCAGTATTATAATGATTAGGGCCCGGAAGTTGTTGACCTAACAAACATTTCCCATAATTTCCCATAATTCTTTATAAAAGGAAGATGACATGCTACTTGACTTCGAAACCGTTTACTTTAACAGGAGCTGAGACGCTTCTCTCACGTTTTGAAGAACTCGCAAATGTTTTTATGTAGATGCAATCCACACGTATTGCATGATGAAATCGGCGATTCCTCGAATTGATACGTCATAAATTCACCAGCTCTGTTAGGGCGCTGACCTGTGTTAATTTCATGTTTACCACAGTTACAAATTTACCATTTCATAATATATATACATGAATATATATACATGAATATATATATACATGTATATATACATGAATCATTAATCACAGACCATTTTAAAATCCCCAAAAAGACAAGGGGTTAGGTTCAGGTCCACCACAGGAATCGAACCCGGACCTGCAGAAGGTAGGCTACAGACGAAAATGCCCTATAAGTTAGTGAAAAAGAAAGAAAATGGCCGGAAAATGCATTTAAATGCTAGAAAATGACTTTATTATAAAAATGTGGAAAAAATGCATTTTGATACCCATGAGAACATTGGCAATGAAGCCATTAGCTCTCTTGCTCTCCAATATTTCTGTGTAGTGGGTCCGGCAGGTAGGACTTCACAGGTTAGAAGATGTTCTTCAGTCATTTCGTCTTCTTTGTTGTCAAATGCTAGGCTTTGGCAATGAAGCCATTAGCTCTCTTGCTCTCCAATATTTCTGTGTACTGGGTCCGGCAGGTAGGGCTTCACCGGTTAAAAGATGTTCTTCAGTCATTTCCTCTTCTTTGCTGTCAAATGCTAGGCTTTGGCAATGAAGCCATTAGGTCTCTTGCTCTCCAATATTTCTGTGTAATGGGTCCCGCAGGTAGAGCTTCACAGGTTAGGAGATGTTCTTCAGTCATTTCCTCTTCTTTGTTGCACAGAGGACAATTTGTACTTGTATGAATTCCTATTCTATGTAAGTGTTTGGCCAAATAGCCATGTTCCGTAATTAATATAAAATTTGCTACTGCAGCTTTACGTGGGATTTCTGGAATAATTAATGATTCTTAATTAAAATTCCCCATTACTTATCTTTGGCTTTGTTACATTTTGACTGATTTTGTTTGTTTTTATATTTGTTTTTGATTAATATTTTTATGGGTATAAAGGGTAAGTTTTTACTTTTTTCTGAATTTAATTTGCTTTTTTTGGCAAGAGAATAGGCTGATTCATTTCCAGCAATTCCAGAATGTGCAGGTATCCACTGTAATGTAATTCTTTTCTGTAGTTTTTTAATGTGTTGGGTCATTTTGTGATATTCTTTAATTTGGATTGGCCTCATTTTATATGAACTTATTGCATATTATGCTGCTTTACAATCAGAAAGTATGACAGCATTTCTGAATTTATGTATAAATAAATGCCTGTCAGGGCGTAAAAATGTTCGACAATTGGTGCTTGTGAGAAAAGCCGGTGGACTTTAAAACTCCTCCCGGCCAGGTCCGATGGATCCATTAACCAAAGACAGGTGTGGCCCTCCAGGCATACCGGGGGTTAAAGTGACTGGAAGATGTAAGCACCATTACAAGCAAAAAATTGGTGTCCACTTAAAAACGGTTACATAAATGCTACATAGAACATGAAAAATATCATGTAAATACCTGTGAAAAGAAAATCAGTCTCACTCTTTGTTGATCAGACTTCGTACCAAGTTGGGTATTGAATGGAATTTTAATTTCTGAGTTATACTGTTTACATAAAGGCAACATCACACACAGTCCTTTTCCAAACAGGTTTCTTCATTCAGGAAGCCTTAAATATCTTCGTAATGAATTCTCAGTATGCCAACTTTTAGATGGAGCAGAGATTGTAGCAATATATTTTCTGACTCGAATATACAATTTTATTTGTCAGTATTGTGTTCTATTTTGTTGGCTACTGCCATCGGATCGCTGCAAATGTAAGTTAAAGACCAAAGGCGTCAGTTCATCAGTCTGGGAGTGACATTGGACTTTAATGGCGAATAAATAAAGGCAGAAGGTCGTTTTCCTCTTCCCGCGCTACGACGTCTTAGTTGTATATCACTCCCTTTTTCCTAAAAGGGTAGCGTCCCTGCTTATGAAGTTATTGCGTTCCAGACAGCATCCCAAGAACAGAAGAAACTGACAGTACTACCATATCTATCGTCAGCATTACGCATCCTTGTGTCGATATTCACATGTTCTCGTCGCTTCTCAAGAGAGTATCGTGTAGGTATGAATTTGCAACAGTTGTATTTACTATGAATTAATGTTACATTGTGTAACTGGAACTGGATTATTTTGGAGGGGCTTGGCATGGAGGTCCACATTTGGTCCTCCCAAGTGGGACAAAGGGCGGCCGTCCCAAGAAATCACAATAGTGCAGAGGGCAGGGACTCATCGTTTTTCTTAGATGGAAATTTCCTCCGGAAAGCCAGGACAACGGTTATCACACACTACTCTGTTTGACAGCGATCCCATGATAAGACCTGGTTTCGGAGACCAGAAACCGTCCAGCCAGAGCATATTATCCTGCCAAGCATCGCCGAGACCCCGCCGACAAGGGTGAATATGCAACTGCCAAAATCCCGACCAAATTAATCAGGGGGAAATAGAATATACCTACGGATGTTGTATATTCTATGAATAATATTTTGAAATCCCTTGAGTTCAAATATAGCAGAACCAATGTTGGTCGCAAATTTCTGCTTGAAAGAAGCAATATTGTTGCTAAAAAACTATAATTTCTGCGCAAAATGCATAACATTAGTACATAAGATTCATGGTGTAAAAATTCTTCATAAATACACATTCATATCTTCCGTATTTGAAAGTATTTTAATGAAACAAAGATTGGTTTAAAGTCCATTACAGACAGTAAAGTCTGTTTAGTTAACTGGTGTGCACGTCGGCCGCTGCCTTTGACGAACCCTTATAATCGTTTTACAACAGCCGCCCTCCTTCTCCCTGGTCTTTCTCCAAGGTTGCCACCTTTCTCGATACGTCATGGGTATCGTACGAGGTTTCGTCTAAATAAATTATCTTATGCCCATTACTGCAAGACTTTATATATATATATATATATATATATATCGCCAGGCTACAATTCTACTGGATCCCATAATAACCCTTATCTTATTCAAAGTGCGATATTTGAAACCCAGCTGCTTTAGAAGACCGCGCAAAGTGCAGTGCCGATAAGGAAAATCACAAATTTCTTGCAAATGTGCAACCAATTCGTCTATGGTGGTCACTCCCCCTTTCGCAGTGAATCTATAAATTTCTCGGTGAATTAAAACGCATGTGAAGTTATCTACTTTAGAGAAACGTTTCCTTTTGTTTTCACACTTGATCGGCGTCTTTGGTATTCCTTTCGTCACAATATTTCTTACTGTATTTCTGTGAATACCCAGAATTCATCATTAGGTTCATTGCACGACCCCTTACCAAGATTATTCGTCAGCACATATTTATATGTGTTCAAAACAAGCGCTTGAATTTGCTTAGAAACAGTTCCCGTTATAACTTTGTTTCTTAAAGCTTTTCCAGTAACATAACTCGGCCCAGTTATTCACACTATTGTCTTCACTTCGATTATTTTCGCTTGACTGAAAGTTATCTACTACTTCATTTGCATTTATCACTGCATTTCTCTCCCACGGTCTCCACATCGTGACACACAACGAATTGCTGCACGTAATGAAATAAATCAACTGGAAGTTGGAACTTTGGCAACTGAGACTCCACGTGGAGTTGACATGCGACTGTCACATCGAGAAAATCAGGGTTGCTATTGGTCCTCAACGACAGTGATCCAATTCTGAAGTGTAGAGATAGATTTATGACTGTCATTAGTGGGCGGGTTCACTTTGAGGGACTAACTGCACTCCCGTTCACTAGACAGACTTTATACAAATATGGCATCATTTAAATAGAAACTATATTCACAGATCGTTGAGATGTCGCTATTTTGTTTCACTGTAGCAAACACCTTATTTAGTAGAAATTATCTAATTTGAATCATTTTGTTTTGTGTGCATATGAAAGATAATTATGTAAGCGAACTGTTCTCCAGTTCAAGGTTCAAGGTTCAGATTGTGCGATAATCATTGTATATGTTCTCACACACTTGCTGAAATATTAAGGGAACTTCATGTCAGCATTGTATCACTGAGCATCTCAAAATCTGCATGATACTTGCTAGTTTGAAACAATGACAGATATATCCTCCATCTCTGTCGCCTGTTTGCCGTGGAACTGGCAACACCAAGACAGTAGGGCAACCGTATTGGGACATCCCATGTTCATTCTTATTTTTTATCTACTCTAATGAAATATATTGTTAATAATATATTCAATTTAGTATAAATAAAATATCTTATTATGTGTTTCAAATGCGAAGGGTTCTGGAGTCCAGCTAATCAGATGCCGTATCACACTCAGCGTTGCCAGCTTGTTACCGCACTCCTTTTATATTTCCCTCTCTCTCGCACACTCATACAACATGCAGGTCTGCTTGGCGCAGACGTAAGGGTAAGCAAATTATATTTTACAAACTTTTACAATGATTCATTTTCCAACATCAAAATTAGAAAACGTATTTTCGCGAACTATGTATATTTTAAAATTCTGTAACTATAATTATAGTTAATGAATTACCTGTTTTTGTAATCTAATGGAACTGCCAGTGGCTCATCCATATCGCTGTCAATGTCACTTCCGTTAAGAGACAATTAGCCATTGTCGCTGTCTTCATCGTCTGAGTATTGCAAATTTATTAATATAAGCTCCAAAATCTCGTCACGGGCTATTTGTTTCTTAAAATCGTCTTCTTGAAGGTTTTCTGCGTGCCTTACGCAGTTTTCCCCAGTCTGTTGTGTTAACTTGTCAATTTCTTCGTGAACAAGTCGTTTAACGTCCGCCAGTTTAAAAGAATTATTTCGGTTTGCAATCCCGCTTTTTATTTGAGCCCACACCAACTCAGTTGGATTATATTGGCAGCGCTAAGGTGGGAGGCGTATTACTTCCTGTCCTGTTTCAATTGTAAGTTGATCCAGCTGATACACCTTTTCCACATTTTTAAACGGAAGTACTCTTTGCAATAACTCTGTTTTAGTTTCTGTTTCCGAAAATTTGTTGAAGAACGTGTACACCTTAAAAATAATACTTCGAGCCTGACTTCGCAATACCTGCCTTTCTGACTCGCCACTAAATTCACCGCAAGAAGCCATTGCAGTATTTAACTCCTACTCTACTGTTGTGTAAAGAACAAATGAATGATATTGATCTGAACTCTCCAGTGTAAACAAACACTTCTTATCCAGCATTCATTCATAAACATAAACATACAGCATTTCACAGGCTAACAGGAAATGAAGTGTTTGCTCATTCTCGAATTTAACACCTTGACTTATTCACAGTAATTATTTTATCACGTCATGTCAGTAGTTTAAATTTCAGTTCTGAGTAATGAAAAGTATATGTATATACATACAAACCAAACACTTTGAACTCTCTAAAGTAAATAGAGATTACGAACCATTCATAAACAAAGATATAATGTGACCAGACACGATCTGCCAGAGCAGCAGGAAATTTATTCTTTCCTCTCGCTCGAATTGGATTATTCAAAGTAATTCTTTTATCACGTCATGTCAAACATTTACGTTTCAGTTCTGAGTAATTACAAATATACGTACACTCATACATGCCAACCAATAATGATATTCTTACAGTACTTACGTCGCGAATTGTTGTTATAGTACAGGTAATAGTGGTTTATTTATTTGTATAAGAAAAACTATTGGAGCTAAAACTATGGGGTATTCATGGTTATGTTAGAAACATTACTCTCTACCTTCCACATGGATCTCTTTCGGAAAGATGTAAATTTTTGTTTTAGCGCGAATAGTATTTCATACAGATTCTTTAGGTTAGCGCTCCTCACACACCACTTAGCGGGAATGAAATACGACAACACCACAGGACACCCATTGGTTGCTCACCAGCAGACCAGCAGAAGAATCGAGTCGTCCAGGTTTACCTGTACGGAATGTTTGCTACCGAGCACCTAGCCGCTTATTGCGTCTTTATCTGGGCAGTATAATAGAATCATCTTATATCTCAGGCGGTTGTCTTCGGCAGTGGTATGTCTAGCCTTATGCGCGCTGTTGCCCCGTGGGGGTTGTGAGCCCAGTGCTGGCTGCGCTCTTCCGCCTGCCTGGGAGGCATCTGAGCACAGTGCGCTTGACAAGCTAGAGGGAAAGGAACAAATGTTTAGGTAATGGACTTACCCAAGCCCATTTCTGGGCTTGGGGGTTTGACGTCAGGGGAATGTGGCCCTGTTCAATTCTGGTTACCCAAAGCATCCTTGGGCAACCGGTAGCTTGGTCGGCGGCAAGGAATGCTGTGGTCGTAACGGCCAAGGGTGTTCACCAGGATGTTGGGATGGGAGTCTAGCTTTTCGTAGATGGTGCGGGAGAGATCCCGCACCACGTCCACAATGTACGGGACCCCAGAGTAGGTGTGAAGGATGTTGGATGGGAATCTACGCTCGGTATCGTAGATCATGCGGAGTGCCCTGTTCTGGACGCACTGTAGTCTGCGAATAGTGGTGGGTGCCGCTGATCCCCAGACTTCGCAGCCGTACAGAATCAGGGGCGGTATAATCGCCCGACACAGGGGTAGTTTGAGGTGCGTTGGCATGGTGGATTTAAGTACAGGGTACAACTGCCTTAGTTTTGCATGACCTTGTCCGGCTTTGACCCGGACGTGAGGTGCGTAGGTGAGACCGCGATCGAGGTGGACGCCAAGGTATTTGGCAGTGGGAAGCCAAGGGATTTGCCTCTGCCTCACCCTCAGCGACTAATTCGCTCGCCCAGCCTGGACCTTAACCAAGAGAAGAACGGAGCTCTTCTCGGGTCTAATTACCATCCTCCACTTCTCACTCCAGCGGCCAATGGCTCGGAGCTGTCGCTGCAGATGAGGATGACAATATCTTAGGTTTTTGTTACGTGCCATTATGAGGACGTCGTTGGCATATTGGCACGTAACAGTCTGTGGCTCTAAGGGGAAGTCAGACATGTAGGCCGCAAAGAGTAACGGGTACAGTAAACTGCCTTCCGGGAGTAGCGCTCAAGGACAAACACTTTCCCATTTTAAACACATAGCAGTTTAAGTCTCCTCGGGTTTCCAGATAGATGATTTAACGTTATATCAACGTCTTCAACGCTTCAACGTAAACGTGAATCTTCAGGATGCTGACTGCTTAAGACGAGTACATAGCTGTTAAATATACAATATTCCCCTTAAACATTTAGTTTCCAGAAGATGGTACAGTTGCATGCATGCGCATACATTTTACACTCACACACATACAGTCATTTTTCTAAAAATGTTTTATTTAGATTCAGGGACCTCAAAACATGCATTTCCTCTGAAATTTCTTTATTGAATTTTATGTTGAATCAGTATTTGAAATGTTCTACCTAAAATCCGTAATTTAGTTTCATCAGTCTTCAGCTGTTTGACAGCTTTGAAGGTGGTAATAACTACATATTTGAAATCCTGCAACTGCATGAAATTAATATAGGGATATCCAGAATCGCACTCGTGTTTGATCTGAGTTTCGATATTTTTCCTTTGTCTTTCATCTTTTGTTCCCATTTCGGTATATCTTCCAACCTCTCAGTGCCATTGAGTATTGATCTCGAAGGCAGATAGGTGCCGTTTATAGCCGTTTTCGCCAAAAAGGGTCATATTTGCTGAAATGGAGGGACATTTTCTCCTCTATCCGCCGAATGCGACGCATTAACTCTAAGGGTATCCATTGACTCCAGTGGTTTGATCAAATGTTAATCGTGTATTCTACTTGTACAATTGTAATAAATAAGGCAAATTAGTTATATGGCTTTATGGAGGTTGTTAACCATCCAATATAAGTGGCTGACTAAGGCACTAAGGAACTAAAGTTATACGAACTTCTTTAAAAAGTTTTTGAAAATGCATATTAACCAAAGGATGGTAAGTAATTTTTTTTAAAAAATTATAATCGTCTTTTATTTTTTAAGAATAGAAATATCATTAACAGTTTTTGATATTTAAATTTTTCAATCTTCTTTTATATAAAAAAATTAAATATTAAAAAACAGTTACGGATATTTCTTCCTCTAATAAAAGACGAATATAATTTAAAAAAATTACTTACCATCTTTGGATTAATAAACATTTTAAAAAAACAATTTAAAGAAGTTAGTATTAATTTATTTCCTCAAAATAAATATAATATTAAAAATTTATTAAATTTTCTAAAACAGATAACATTCCTAATAATAAAAAATCTGGTATTTATGAGTTTAACTGTTTAGATTATGATCATGTTTATGTTGGAAAGGCAAAACGTAATTTGGAATCCAGAACAAAAGAACATTTTCGTAACATTAAGTATAAACAAACAGAAAAATCCGCCGTAGCAGATCATTTTTGGTCATTTAACCATGAAATAAATCCTGAAGTGAAATTATTAAAACAATTAAACGGGGTGATAGATTTAATAGTGTGGAAAAATATTTATTTTAAACAAATAAACATCGCGTAATGAATTTCGAAATACCAACAGTTGATTCCATTTTTAGGTTTGTTTCCTTTTTAAATGTTGGTAATGCTAAAAAAAACATGGTAAAAGACGGTAACTGAAATCCTTGACAACAGAGTTTGTTTATGGATTGAAGATACAAACGATCTCTGTGTCAAAACGATCTCCATTAGAAAGAAGATTAACACCAATTTCTTAAGATAAGTGAAGCCTTATTAATTTGTGCAATAGCTTGTTGAATTTTCTTGTTTTAAATTAACGTCCTTCAGCTTAAAGTCACAGATGAATGAAATGGGCGATATGATGTTCAAACGAACCCGGAGTCCTTAAAACTTAGAATTATCCCATTTTCAGGAAAAGGGAAAAACTTTGTTCATATAAATCACCTTGACCGGGATTCGAACTCTGAACTCCTTTAACGTGAAGCACACACGTTCTCATCTACACTACAGCTTTGAGTGCGATTTTCTTAAAGCGAATTTACTCCAGTTCTGAGATAAGTTTGATATTTCGAGTCTGTAGGGCGTTTAAAATGATTGCAAAATGTGTATAGAACAAATAAGCAAGAAAGCGAGTTAATAAAACTGTTCTAATAAATTAGATCTTTTATGTAGCAAGTGGCTGTTTAATAGCACAAAGAGACAGTGTGTTAATAAATGACACCTGTCTGCAATTAGGAAGTCAACAACAACTGAAGCAAGACACTTATTGACTGTTAAGGTGGCATTGAGTACTACTTGTTCAGTTTCCTCCAAGTTGATAAGCGAGATTTTTTATTTTCAAAACTTTATTGGATAATAAAGCACTTGATTATGCTTTTGTATTTAATGAATACTTGCATTTCAATAAATAAACACTTTTAGCTTTTCAAAGTTAAAAAGTGCATTGTTTATTGCTACGATAGAAGGGTAGCAACATGACGTCATGGTGGCGTTTATAGCCGTTTACGCCAAAAAGTTAATATTTGCTGAAATGGAGGGACATTTTCTCCTGTATCCGTCAAATGCGACTCATTATCTCTAAGGGTATCCATTGACTCCATTGGTTTGATCAAACGTTAATCGTGTATTTTACCTATACAATTGTAATAAATAAGGCAACTTAGTTATATGGTTTTATGGAGATTTATTTGTTTACTCTCCACAATTTTGATTCCTAATTTACCCAAAGGTATATTAGAAATATAGTTTTACAAATTTATGAATATAATACAATTTACAAAAACATAACAAAATTCAATATCAATCTGACAAACAGTAAACATCAAGATGAATCATTTAGCTTAAGAAATATTTTGTTTAAGAAAGCCATGAAATATTGATAAGTTTTGTAATTCATCAGAATATGTGTAAGTGGTTTTGAGAAAGTGTAACCTAAGGATTGAAGCAATAATCCAAGTTTGTATCTCTCAAAACAGAAAAACGGGCAATCAAATAAAATGTGAGGGACATCTTCAAGATAATTTCCACAAATACAATCAGATGTAGATTTGATTTTGAATCGAAATAAGTAAGCTGAAAATTTGCCATGTCCAGTTAAGAATTGAGTGAGAACATAGGGTTAACGAATTTACATTTATGTTTGTCAGAAACTGTTGGGAAATATAAATCCTTAGTCAAAGCACCACAATCACTTTTTAACCAGTATTCATTCCAGTCGTTGATGATAATCTCCTTTAATGTTTGCCTCACATAAGAAATAGGGCATACAGTGTATGTCTCTGGAAGATCTGAAGTCGCAGCTCTCTTTGCAAGCTCATCGGCACGTTCATTTCCGGCAATCCCCACGTGTCCTCTGACCCTTGAAATAAACAGATGAGAACTACATAATAATTGACTTCTTATTTCAGCTGCAATGGGACTGCTGTTTTTGGTATCTTTCAAAGCTGGAATTGCTGCTTGTGAGTCACTGTAAGGGCGAGCGGTACATTGTAAGTTGTTGCACCATTTCACTGCTTCACGGATTGTTAACTATCCGATATAAGTGGCTGACTAAGGCACTAAAAGCCAAACAGTATGGTTCAGGAGGCAGCACTGTGCCTCAGATTTGGGAGGTCTTGGGTTCTATTCTTTATCGACTTTTCCTTCGAATATGTTCTTCGGGGAAGGATATTACAACCGTCGATTTTACCGTCCCTTGTTTCACTCATTACAGAATTCTAAGTGGAAGTGGATGTTTCGCCATGCATGGCAAGTAATTTCTCTCTGGAAATACTCGTTCACTGGATCGCTGAAGGTCTGTGGTTCCTGGAGTCATCAGATGGTTGTACAAGCCGCCACCTAGGAGTTTAAATCATTAGCTGCTAATATCCCGCAAACCTTCCGCATTTGGGAGGCCCAGCTTCGATTCCCCTGTCCGAACTGCCTCACCCATGAGTTATTTCGGGGGTTTTACGGATCGCTAGCAAAATGCTGGGTAGGTTAAAAACAACCCCTGCATTTCCTGTCCCTCCGTTCGATTTACATTATCATTTCACATCATCTCTTATCTGGTGGTCTCTTTCAGGGTAGAAGTGTTGGCGGGTGTCTCGGCGGTGCATGGTGGGATGATACGCTCTCAGGACAACTACTTCCTCCTCCGATAGGTGGGTTGCCGGTCTCCGCCACTCTGCTGGGACGATTTCCTGCCGCCTACCTGGGACCTTAGCTTCCGCTGCTGGGCTCGTTCCCGACCCGCTGTGGGGGACCGAATTCTTTCTTTTTTTTCTTTTTTTTTTTCAAGTGCTGGGTATCTTGTTTCTGTCAAGATTTCCTCTCCCTCGTTTCCTTTCTTTCGGTTTCCTTCTCGTGTTTCTATTCCGCAATGTGAGACAGTGACGGATAAATGGCGCAGTTGCTTGCGTCAAAGAAACAGTATTTCTCGTGAACACTAGAGGGCTCAGGCGGTGGATCAGGTGTTCGAGGCAGAAAATGCTCGTCTGTGACCTGTAGCATCTTATAGTTCCTTCCTTTCATCTATTTTTATATACTCTCTTATCTTCAATTAACAGAAAAGAAAACCAAGTTGTTTTTTTTTTCATCAACTTTTTAATTTTATGTTATTTTTTATTATTATTACTCCACTAGACCACAACCACCTTTCTTTAGAGGAAGACGCAATTGCGGACGAGCAACTCGATATGCTTTCCCCTTCCACAGGAAGTATGCAAGCAGAGTCTCAAAATGTTGGGCGAATTGCTTAGGGAGCGGCAAAACCTGCGCCACATACCACAGTTTACTCAGCACATAAGTATGAATGTACCAGACGCGTTGCAACAACGTTAGATTTCGAGAGCGATCTTCATGTAAGTTAAAACGTAGCGCGTTGAGCCTCTGGGTCCAATTAAGAGAAATCATTTCTGTTATGTTAGAGGTAAATATAACCCCTAGTATAGTGGTATGTGGAACCATTTTCATATGCAGCAATGTTGGTGGATATTCCCAGGTGCCCAGTGGAAGGATTTCTGATTTGTGGGCGTTGAGCTGAGCTTCCGAAAGTCGACTGTAAGTCACAATCGCCGTAGTTATCTCCTCCATACCCTGCTGATCTTTGGCCAAGACCGTCACGTCATCCGCGTAAGCCGTTTCTTTAAGGCGTTCCCCAGCTATAGTTAAGCCTTGCAGTCTATCTTGTAGCATCTGGAGTAATGGATTGAGTGTCAAGACAAGCAGTCCCACAGATAAGGGACACTCCTGCCTGACTGATTGTCGTATTGGAATAGGCGTCGACAAAAAGCCGTTACAAAGTATTCTTGACGACGTTTGGCGATCGGCGCTATCATTTGTTGAGGTATCCCAGCTGCGCGCAAACAATCCAAAGCTCTGTGAAGATCCAGATTAACTAATGCCAAGTAACTATGGTGCTGCTCAAGATGGACGACCACATCTCTTAATTCCGTAAGGGCACCAACAATTTTCTTGCGTTGAAGAGCTGTTTGATTAACATGCAGCACCTCCTCATACCCTGGTTTTAGTCTGCTGGCCAAAACTTCGGGAAGATTTAGTAATCTGAATTAAGCAGTGCTATTGGGCGAAAGTCCATCGCTGCCTGAGGGCAGTGTTACTGCGGGAGTAAAATTATAATTCCATCAGCGAAATGTTCTGGAAACCAGCCTCCGTCCCATAATTCCTGTAGCACTGCAACAAACTCATCCTTAATTATCGGCTAGAATGCTAGATAAAATTCATAAGAAAGACCATCCGGGCATTTCGTTGTCCTGGCCTGTCGAAGGAAGTCTCCATCCAAGTAAATTATAAGGACCCTGCCCTCCGTACTGTCGTGTCTCCTCGGGTCGGCCGCCCCCTGTCTCCTTCCTCCCAGGGGTGCCTCCACCTGATGACATAGGAACAATGGGCCCACCATACGTACTGAATCCGCTCCTTAATGAAACGCCAAATCCCAATTCCCCGCAAGCCTTAATATTCTCTCACCATACAACTTCCTCTAGGTGGGTGCTCCATTAGGGTATAAATACAAAATATCACCCATAAGCTGGAGATGCCAAGTGCTCCCTCTATCCTTGTCAGAATCAAAGAGCCAACGTACTAAATAATGCAAAAACGTCACTACAAAGTTTATGTTTTGCAGAATTTTTGTAAGCCTAAGCGTTTGGACACAACTTAAATAATAATTTTTTAACAAACTGTGAATTTTAGGTTAAGCAGCCTCACCGGCACCTCTCTCGGTACGGCAACAGCGTTATGGCTACACATAGTGCGTACACAGGCGTCTTCTGGTCAAGCATCATTTTCTTTCGCTGTCCCTCCCGTAGGGGAGGGGATCCGTCCCCTTCAGCTGCCGTGGTGTGGACGCTGCGGAACCTTAGCAATCGTGGTACCTTTGACGTTACTAGAGGAACCTCGGGCCGAACATCTGAGCCCCTCCTTCGGGAGTTGTTCGGATTGGGATGGTCTCGAGTGGGCAGTGGTTCCCGATACCCGTGGGAATCGGGTACGTCTAAGGACGGGGTTGAGGGAAGCCATTAATTCTCCCGAGTACTAGCCTGCAAAGCTATTAGAAGGTGTGCTAGATCACCAGGCGGCCCCACCGAGGTCATATCGGTAGCCTTCACCTTTGGTGTTGGCGCGCGTACGTGGCGTATCCACTTTCATCCCGTCTTGTGTCCTTGGAGCAGATGGGGGGGGGGGGCTTGTATGTAACCCAGGTCTTGTCCTATGGAAAGCCCCACGGAGGACGCCGAGCGAACTTTGAGAGAGATCGGATAACTCCCTGGTTGAAAGAGACCCGGGTCCTGTTCCTACGGGTTCAAGGCTAATGGGAGTAGAACCTCTGGACTCAACTGACTCAACTGTCCTTCCAGGCACGCCCTCCCTGCCACCTCCTTTCTCGCGGGGACAACCACGTCTTCCTTCAAGATAACCCTGCAGATTCCAAGGCGTTCTTCGGTTTGCCGGAGCATGACCTCTTCTCCATTGATCCGCAGGACCTTCTTGCCGACGTCGACCGTCGCCTCGTGGCTCCTGAGAGCATCCAATCCCAATAACGCCTCCTCAGCTACCTTCGCGATGAACAGCCACAGATGCACGTCACTCCTTCCCAAGGTGAACTTCAGTAGGGCATCCTTCTCCACAGGCAAGGTGTCACCCGATGCCGTCACTGACTGGTATGGTCCGCTCGGTTTTCTCGACGGCAAACCCTTAGCCACGTCAGGTCTGATGATGGTCACAGCTGCCCCAGTGTCCACCAGCATGCGGCACGGCTTCCCACTCACCCAACAGTCCGCGATGAAGCTGTCATCCATCCGTCGGCTGACGGCGCGCAGTGGCACTCGTGGCTCCTTGCCACGCCGGGCCTTTCACGCCGGCTGCTCTTCCTGGTGTCGGTCACCTTCACGGTTATCGTCGTGGCCAAGTTGCTATTTGCACCTTCCGTCCTCGTTGTTAATTTGCTCTCAATTCATCCATCTTCTCGGCGATGTTGTTGTTCTTCCACTTCCTGAAACCAATTGTGGCTGTGTGGGTTCTTAGAATTAAAAGTCCGAGTTGCAGATATTCCAAATGTTCTTGATTTCCGTATAAATACACTGTTCAATTCTCACGTAACAACATTACAGCACATATACAACACAATCTACCAAGGTCTATGACCACACAAACAGCGTTCAGTTTACAACATCAGCTCCCGTAACAACAACTCTCGCCAATTGTTACTTCTTACTGTTTACTACTGTTCACGACTCCAAGATTATGGCGCCACAATCTCCTATTTACACCTCCATTGATAATTTCTAGACTATTTTAAAACAAGCCAGAAACTGAATAATCTCTACCAATCAATAAGTCACTAAAATTTCAATTTACCTCACTTATCTTTGTCGGTAAGCCTTTATCTCCGGCGCTAAGTTTATCTTCTTATGCAAGCACTTTATCTCCGTGAAACACTATCCCTCTGTTATCTTTTTAGCCAGCCGAGGAGGAACGTCCTGCAACACCGCAGCCAGAACCCAGCCCTGCTACCAAGCTGGGAGCAGGCCAGCCAGCCAACGCCGCCTCAATCACTGCACCGCCGCACGAGCATAGTAGTAACCAGAGTGCCTCAGATCGCCGCCGCATAGCCAGCCGAGGAGGACCGTCCTGCAACACCGCAGCCAGAACCCGGCCATGCTACCCAGCTGGGAGCAGGCCAGTCGCCAGCACTAGCCAGCCAGCCAACGCCGCCTCAAACACTGCACCGCCACACGAGCATAGTGGTAACCGGAGTGCCTCAGATCGCTGCCGCATAGCCAGCCGAGGAGGACCGTCCTGCAACACCGCAGCCAGAACCCGGCCATGCTACCCAGCTGGGAGCAGGCCAGTCGCCAGCACTAGCCAGCCAGCCAACGCCGCCTCAAACACTGCACCGCCGCACGAGCATAGTGGTAACCGGAGTGCCTCGGGACCTGCAAGCGCGATATGCGCTTGCTGCAGCGCAGCAGCAGTGGCCATCAGCAATGAGGGCCACACGCATCACCTCAGTCCGAGGTCCGACACCACTCGTCCGGGTGGAGCTAGCCAGCCAAGCGGAACTGGAAGCTGCTTTATCTAACGGCCTGTCCTTGTTAGGACGGGTGCTGCTCACTGAAGTCAGCCGACAGGACCGTCAAGCTCCATGTCACCGCTGCTGCACCTACGGGCATGCAGCCGAGTCCTGTGCCTAAGTACCACTACTGCGGTGCTTCCACCCTCACCTCGGTCTGCAGAGAGCACGACCTCCACCGACATCGCCGCTACTGTGCCTCCTGCGGTGGGCACAGCCACTTCACCGGGCAGGCGCTATGCCCCCTGCATCCCTGCAGGAAGACAACACCTGTCCCTCCTGCGCCGCCAAGCACTCAGCAGTAGCTGAGTACTCAGCCTCACCAAATTTATCAACAGCCGGCAACACCAAACGACACCACCAGTCAGCAGCCGCTCAGCGAGCAAGTCCGGGGCCTAGGGGAGGCCGTTCGGGTTCTCCAGTCGATGTTCCTGGTCGCAATGGCCAAGCTGACCAACTTGGAGGAACTTCTTACAGAGCTCAGGACTTCATCTGCGCATCAAGATACTTCACACACAAATCTCAGCTCAGAGCTTGCAGAATTACGAGAAGACATAGAGGAGAAGCATCAATTCTCAATCATACAACGCGACACACACATTCATGCTCCGAAGACTCGTCAAGGAGGAAGTGGCAGTCCTCCAAACAATGTTCCACGGACCCAACACCAGAGGTCGACACCAACCGCCGCAGAGAGCCTACACTCATCAATAACCTTAATTCCTCATACAATTCCAAACAAGACCGCTCCTAATATGCAAGGGCGTAGGCAGGGCCTTTGTCATGCTTACGTCGTGCCGCCTTCCTCACCTTGGACCTGGCCTCGGCCGGGCCAATATATCCCTTCCTTGAATCCGCAGGTGCTTACAGCGATACTGCCACAGCACCACTCCTGAATACTCACCGGTGGAGTTTTTTTAGTGGGTAGGGCTCGCGGTTCGATTCCCCCAGAGGAGTCCCACACTCCAATCCCAGGGTATGTGCGTAACATACATTTTTCCTCCACTCGAAAAAAGGAAAAAAATAAAATAAAATAAAACAAGAATAAGAAAAGAAAGGCTGAAACTTTTATGCCCGTTGCCGCAACAATATCGTTTGATCCACCAATTCCTCTGAAAGCCTTGCGTACATAACGTTTTGCAGATTTTCTTGTAAAAGTTGGCGTGCATCCTCAATATTCCATACTTAAGCTCTTCCAGAACGTGGTAAATCTTTAGCGTTTTCTACTCCATTGTTAAAACGTTGGAATCATCGTTATTTCACACGCTCACTAACGACATCTTCTCCTTCCACTTCACATAGTTTTAGAGCTGCGGCAGTAGCGTTACGTTATAATCTAGTTTCCAGCAGTGATTTAGGACTGGAAGCTCAAACTTCGTCATTTCCACTTTTTGATTGTTTATTAACAACTGAATACTGATACATGAGCGCAATATACGCTACATTAATCAATGCACCCTATAAATAGCATTGTTAAGCCAAAGAAACCCTGTAAATATTCCAAAACATACAAAATCTGACATTACATATGAGAAAGCGTAATATTTCTTTTAATTTTCTCCAGCAGATATGTAGTAAATAACGGAAATATTACATGCTACTCAAAAACTTCAGAATTACGGTTGCAACACCTGTTTTGATTTATATTTATATTTAAAAAGCATTTGAAAATAAATGTAATTTTATAATTGGCCGTATTAATAATTATTAATTATTATAATTGTATTACGTAATGCAGTGACGTGGTAGTAAATCGGCCAATCATATAAAAGTAAAATATGGGTAACGATAGTAACGAAGGAGTAAAATAATCTTGGTGGAACACCGAAGAGATCGGACCCTTTTTAAATTGCCCGAAAATATTTAAGTGTTGATTCAATTTGAAGTATTAGATTGATTCCGATCACAGTATAAGTTTTGTGATAAGAATTTTAATGTATTTGGTGTTAAAAGATATAAACAAAACATTGATTTCTTATAGAAATTCAAATTAAAAATCTTAAGATTTCTTCACTTATTACCATCCTTGTAACTTAGAGTTTTCATTGCTCGTAAGTAAGAATATAACAGAAGAATATTAAAAGCTAGCCGAGGCATAATTCTGATAACATCGGGGTACATCTTCATCAAGTTATAATATTTAGGACGAAGGTAAGATCGAAGAAGTAAGACCAACGAAGGGAAACGAGATACCAGCACGAATCTTGCTATATATATATATACAAGCCCTGTCCGTAAAATAAGGTCTCCAATTGTATTTAATATATAAAACAAGTTTATTATCAATGAATGTTACATTGATGGAAAGGGGGAACTTAGAGCTATTTTGCAACGTAATCACCGTTGCGATCGATGCACTTTTGCATGCGCTGCGGCAGTTTTTGTATACCCTTGTCAAAGCACCCTCCCGTCAAGTTACGCAGGTAGCGCTCAACCTCGTTTTTCAAATCATCGTCGGTCTGGAAATGTGTTCCATCCAGGTGTGACTTCAACTCAGGAAACAGATGATAATCACTAGGTGCTAAGTCTGGACCGAAGGGGGGATGGGCGAGGATCTCCCATCCGAACTGGACCAGGAGATCAACCGTTGCATGTGCATCATGGGGACGAGCGTTGTCGTGATGAAAAATCACTCCCTTCGTCAGCATTCCCCTCCTTCGATTTTGAATGGCACGTCGCAATTTTTTTAAAGTCTCTCAGTAGCTAATGGCGTTTATTGTTGTGCCGGTAGACATAAACTCGCACAACAATACACCTTTTTTGTCCGAAAACACACTGGCCATTACTTAGCCGGCAGAAAATGTCCGAACTTTCGAGGCTTCGGCGAATTTGAATGCCGCCACTGACGAGAACGTTCTTTAGTTTCTGGCGTTGTGTACTGCAACGAGGTTTCGTCGCCAGTGACCATTGAATCCAACAATTCCTCGCCCTGTTCTGCATAGCGCTCCAGGAATCGGTGGGCCACTTCAACACTTTGCCGTTTATGGTCTTCGGTGAGCATTTTGGGGACCCACCTCGCACACACCTTGCGATAATGCAAATGTTCGGTCAAAATCGTGTCAATCGTAGTCTTACTGACTTCAGGTATAAGTTCACACAGCTCGTCAACTGTCACACGCCGATCTTTAAGCATTTCTTGCTCCACTTTTGCAATTGTTTCGGCTGAAACCGAAGGCCGACCAGAACGCTGTTCGTCACGGACGTCTGGGCGCCCGTCTTTGAACTCTCCGACCCACTTTTGCAGGTTTTTGACATCCATACACTGTGGCCCATAGACTTCGCATAATTGACGATGAATTCCAGTGGGGGTAGTGCCCTTGGCACTCAGAAAACGGATCACTGCACGCAACTAGCACTTGGCGGTGGAAGTGATAGGAAGCTCCACCGCAAACTGCTGCCCAGCCCAGACTAATGGTTGAATTTGAAGGGGTGAAACCATGGTACAATCCAGTTATGCCGGATCTCGCGTAATAGCGTTCCTCACGGCTCCAGCTCCTTGGAGACCTTATTTTACGGACATGGCTCTTATGTTTCCGCAACGATGGGTCATCGAAACCCACAACAACGGAGGAATCCTGCTACAGGGTTTCACCAAAAATATAAAAATTTAGCTTTCTGAATAAATTCATTCAAGTTGTTCTATTTTCACTATGTTAATATTCAATCTTGTGCAAAGACTTCTTACAAACCTTTATTTTTGCACTTAGCTCCTATTGCAATGACCGAAACTGCTTTCGACAAAAAGAGGACTCTATTTCTGGTAAATCTGATTTTCAGCTAGAGCATGAACCTTCTCAAATTTTATATGGTATAGAAACATGGGCATGAAGGAAAATGGAAAGAAAGTGTTTAAAGAGCTTTGAGATCTGGTGCTGGTGGGAAGTGGAGAGAAAAAAGGATAATGAACGTAGAAGTTTTAACATGAATGCAAGAAAGTAGATATATCCTGTACGCGGTTCATAACTTGGTGCTTGAGGCTGGCATGAGTATTAAACTTTAATGGAGGGAAACTGGAGGATAAAGTGCCACAGTTAATTCATTATTCTACAGGACTCTGTTGTCTTTCTTAAATTGTTAACGAAGGAAGGAATTTTAAATTTTTTAGGCTGAGTACTGGATCGCCCTCTTTCCTGTTTACTTTAGTCTGCTACATGTTTAATATCGTTGCATTGTTAATACTTTTGAAAGGAGAAATAAAGAAATAATATAAATAACGATATAAAGGTACACAACAAGTTAGCCTTAGCAATACAGCTATTTTCCTTGACGTTACCTTGATACAGACGTGTGCTTGTTAAACTTTTAACATATACCGTATATTTTCTACTTATTTAAAAGGAATAACATTAAAAAATATACTTTTTTCTACTCTTAGTATTTTGTATGCATTCTTTTAGCCTTTATTACCATTTTGATGCGTTTAAGCATGCTCTCTACAAGGGTGGAGCACTTTTCCTTTATTTCTTCATCTCTGTGCCAAATGCTTATCAGGCCCTCAATAAGCTGAACTTCTGTTGTTATTTTCAACTTTTTCAGTCTCTGTTTAACAATACCCCACAGATTCTCTATTGGATTTAAATCAGGGCTATTTCCCGGCCATGGTAGTACTTTTACATTGTTTTCTTTGAGGAACTGGGTTACAGATTTTGCTCTATGGCAGGGAGCACTGTCATGCATGAACACAAAATCACCATTTGGAAACCATTGTTTACTTTGCAGAAATAGTGTTCTTTCTAATACACTTTTATACTGTTTCTGCTCCATAGATCCCACAAATATGTATAATCTTCCAGGTCCATGGACAGACATACAGCTCCAGACCATTTTTGATGCTGGGTGGTTTGCTCTTTGATTGACACACTTGCTTCTTTATCTGTTCTTCTCACATATTGGCTGCTCTCTTCACATACTTCAAACATGGATTCATCTGAGAAAATTACCTGAAACAATAAAAACCTCTATTAATATTAAACAGTCTTAAAATTGCTCAAAGATAGTATAACAAAACCAGCAATGAGAAAAAACGAAGTTTAGGCTGTTTATTTCATATCCATAAAATTTACAAGTACATACCTTAATTTTATTTTATATACAATTTTCATACCGTTTACCTTTCTCCAAAATTCCACTGGATGTTTCTGCATCTCTTTGGCCCATTCTAAACGTTTCTTTGCCATTGCAGGTGTCAGTTTAATCTTTTTACGAAGCCTGCGTGCTGGTAAACCTGCTTCACATAATCTTCTGCGAACTACTGAGGCTGATATTTCTGTACCGTACTGCTTTAGTTGATTACTGAGGTCAATGCTGGTTGCTCTTCTATTTTGTTCTGCCACCTGCACAAGTTTTCTTTGCATCCTTGTTGATAGCTTTCTTTTCCTCCCGCATTTTCCATCACTTTGTAAGGTCAACGTCTCACCGAATGTTGAAGCTTGATTAATGCGACTAACAGATTTTTCTGAAATACACAATTTCTTAGCTTTTTCACGCTGTGAATAAAGAGTTTCCTTGAAAAGACTCTCAGTGACAGCTACTTTCCTTGCGGATAAGTGAGCAGTTTCACCCATGACCTCACTTTTGAATCAATGTGAATGCTAAGGATAAGATACACGATGTTACCTGACTTGAGATAAATTAATAATAAATACTGAGAATATATTAGCCATAAAACACAATAAAAGCAAATATTAACAATCTTCAGTTACTAAATTCACCAAATGAAAGCAACATCACAAAACAGTTGGATAAACAGATATAATGAATATGGCTGTTCTTAATTCAGAGATACCACCATATTACTATAAGTAAAAGAAGAATCCCCAACTATTATTAAGAGAGAAATTTCATTGAATATACTTCATATTGTAGCTAGGAAAAGAATTGTTACAAATTGAAATAGGTTACGGCGGTAAATAGCTATTATTTTGAATGTTAAACTGAAGCAACGGAAAAAAAGCATGAATGAGTCCAATAATTTTAATAGCTAATGACAGAGCAGCAATGGCAGGGTTAGCACATGTGAACATAAACTGGAGATTTCAGTTAGATGGTTAGAAAGAATGTATGAAGGAGTCGTCGAATCCAGAAAAATATATGGGGCACATCAGAGATAGGAATACAATTAGACCAGATGTATGGATTGCTTTGCAAAGAACTACTAGGGTTGCCAAAATCGGCACCAAGAGAGGTGGCATTACTAGAGCTAGGCAATACAAAAAGGAGGGGAATAATAATAGAGAGAATATTGAAATTCTGGTATAAGTGTAGTAAGGGGGACGTACGAGAAAATGTTAAAAAATCTAATTTGTTCTTGTTTTGTAAAATAGTATATAGTATTAGCTATCAAACACCAAAATATTATGACTGTACGTGGTCTGTATGTACCTTTAAAAAATTAAATGCCCTAGTGTTGCATAGTAGCAACACATAGTCTTCCATCAGCTGTCTTGGAATCCAACTACCAATTCTTAGCACACCCAGACTTGCTAAAAAAATGCCTCTACGGAGAGACACAAAACCCAAATAAAAGCCTCAACAGTCTTGACATGGTAAAGGTATCCCAAAACATCATTTGTGTCTTCCATAGTGGTGAAAATTGCTACACTTGATGCTGAATAGTGTTTAATGATGGCAGAAAGAAAGTTATACATCAGTTAATGTATCAACCTGGTGTGTTTATGAAAACAATTTTGCAGAGTATCGACAACATTCGCATCGCTGCTGCAGAAAGAGTTATGAAATTAATGCAGAAAGAAGCAAGACAGAAGAGGAATTTAAAAAGAAAGGCTGAAGAACACCAGAATGAGAATACAGACTATGGATATGGGAAGTTTTGACTTAAAATTAAAAGCTAACTGAATAATAATTATTGTATTTTAATTGCCTTTCCCCGGAACTTGCGTTTTCTACAACTCAACCCATTTTACTCTCAAACTACTTCATCTACAGTGATGCAATTTAGCACACAGCTTTCTTATGCCACAATGAACATTTTGTTGGTTCTAGAATTTAAGATTAAGCTCCAGATGGAATGTGATGATACCAAACATATGAAATAATTTTAATTTTTAAAGGATGCATATGATTAACATTTTGTAAACTCTATACAGCTTGAATAAGAAATATAATTCCAGCACATTAATTTCTGGTATGTTTTAAAATGACATAACAAATTTCAGAAAGGTAGCATATGTGAATTTTGAAAAAAAAAATGGGCTTAGGTGTGTAAATATCTCTGCATACAGAAAAAAATCATGTAGCATTAGATATAAACAATAGAAAATTATGAAACAAATTGTGTATATTAACTGTATTATCTTAAATTATTATACTAAGTTTCACTTTTCTAACTTGAAAACTTTGGAAGTTATGGCTATTTATGTAAGACCCTGAATATTTGCATACGTCCGCGCTTAAAGGGCAGAAAGGGGAACTATTGAATATGTGCATGAAGCAACAGAAAATAATAACAGGAACAGTTGGTGGTCGGAATTGGAAAGAGTGGTATAGAATATAGGCATGGGGGATATTTGGGGAGCAGAGGAGTCAAATTATAGCGGTTTTTGGAAGGAAGTGAGAACCAGAGTGTAAGATATAGATAGGCAGGAGATATGGAAAGTATAGAAGAAAATAAAATTTTCAAATTTTATAAGCAATTAAAGACAGAATGGGGTAGGGAAAGATATATAGATCAATATGACAAAACTGGAAGAGAAGGCATAGCATGGATGAGAGTAGGATTAAGATATGTAAAAGGGTTGAGAAGTAATGAGGTAGGGATATGTGAATTTTGTGGAGATGAAGAGAGCACTGTTCATAGCCTAATAGAATGTAAGGAGTTTACAAATTACAGGAGAAAAATATGGGATAAGAAATGGGACAGTTTCACCAAAGATGTAGTGGCGTTACACTGGTTAACGGGGATGAGTGAAAAGAAAAATAGATGTGTAGGAAGCTTCTTATATAAGTTAAGAGAAATGTGGTTTAAGGTACAAAAAGCGAAGGTTAGCTCAGGAAAACCACAGGATTATGGCCAGGGGACCTGAGTCATCGAGTGAATCTTAGGGTCAGCAATTTCATGTGCTTGTACAGGTATATTGCACTCAAAATTTAACACAACATAGCTATCAGAGCAACGTAACAAACAAAAAACAAAAGAACAAACTTTTATCATTATACTCTAATTTAAGGAGTTTTCAAAGTTTGATAACGCGAAGAGGGAAGGCTACATGCTGTTTGTATTATTTCTGATAACAGAACCAAGTGAACGCATAAGAAACGTGTATTGAGTCGTGCAAGGTATTGTCTATTTTGCATATGTGGCTACAGCCCTTCCAGGGCTCACGAAACCAAATATAGAGGCTTTACGCTTTCCTCTTTCCCTTCTTGTAAAGAGGACTTACAGCCATTCTCAAAGGATTTACAAGTTATCATCCTGGGCCAGATGCCTGTCGAGAAACTGACAACTGTGAAATAGAGAGAATTTACACGATGCCTGCCAAGATTTACTGACGTACCACCTGGGGTCTCTGTTTTTGTGAGGGCAGGAGAAAAACCAAATAATGCTTTAAGATACAAAAATTTAAATGTTTTGTTATAGAGTAATAATTTAATTATAAAAATA
Source organism: Mantis religiosa (assembly GCA_030765055.1). Lineage (NCBI taxonomy): Eukaryota > Metazoa > Arthropoda > Insecta > Mantodea > Mantidae > Mantis > Mantis religiosa. Next base: position 129,705,996 of record CM060958.1, read on the forward strand.
CTGTGAAATAGTGCAGTTTGAAGCACAAGGATGGTAAGTAGACTATACAAACTGCAATGTAGTAAGTGGATTTTCAATTTTAAGCAGAGTTAAAAATGCGAATAATCATGTAAGCTGATATTTTATTAGAAGAAATTGACGGCATAAAATTTCTGCGCCTTAAAGTGGACAGATGTTTAGATTGGAAAGCTCACATAAATTATATCTTACCTAAACTTAGCTCTGCCTGTTATGCTACCCGAGAGCTGGTTAATGTGAGTTCTATTGACACACTTAAATTAGTATATTATGTATACTTTAACTCTATTAGGGAATACGGAATATTATTTTGGGGCAACTCAGTAGAAAGTAAAAAAATATTTCTTATGCAAAAGAGGGTTATAAGAATCATTACTAACACCCACTACAGATGCTCCTGTAAAGATGTTTTTAGAAGATTGAAGATATTAACGCTTCCTTGCATGTATATATTCTCGATCCTAAAATTCTTTGTATGCAATCGTGCCTTATTTGCAACAAATAATGTAATTCACAAAATAAACACTAGACAAAAGTATAATATCCATTATCCCAGTGCTAAACTTTCTTGCTTTCAGAAAGGTGTGCATTATGAAACTATCAAAGTATTTGGCACAATTCCTAATGTTCTTAAAGAAAAAGTTGATAATTTCGGTGCTTTTAAAAATTCTGTTAGAGCGTAACTTTGCTCAGAATCTTTTTATTCTGTACAAGATTATCTGAATGACAAATTATCCTGATAATGCTTCTGTAGCTTTGTAAGTAGTATCTAACCTAGCCAATGACAAATCATTATTAGTAAATATTTGATGCATGTTGAAAGTTTATTTTCAATGTATACGTATTTAATAAATAACAAGAATGGTATCCACTGCAGAAAGGTTAGGACGTACTGGCATAAGCCAAGTGAAAGCTGGTTTAAAAAGTGTTTTATTTTGTATCATATATAATTATCCCTGCTTTGTTTTCCATATTGTTGTTTATATTGCCTGTATACTATAATATGTGTCTTATGTTAATTTTTGTACATATATATGCTATTAAACTTTATACCTCTGGACATGTTCAATGTTCACAGCCTTTTCTGGCTACAAGTGAACCTACTGAACGCAAATCAATCTAATCTAATCTAATCTAATCTATCAATCAAAAATAAGAACATCTAATAATTGTTAACTGTGAGCTTAAAGACAACATTCTTATTTAACAAGACCCCTTTTTCTTAACTTTAATTTAGGCTGTTATCTTTAGTGGTCTAATCATTTTTAGTAAATAAGAACAAAGGTGCTTCATTAAATTCAGGTTGCATGGCGTATCAGTGCTCGCCAAGACATACAGAATTATTGGACGTTTGTGGAAGATAGACTTTACCATATCGTACCCTGTCTAGGTGAGGGAAAGCATTTAGTAGAGGAAGGGAAGACGATTATGAAACTCGTGGAAGTGGTAGTATGATCAGCTCTGGCCATTGTGACACAGATAAATTACGACGGCTGTTGTATAAAGAATAATCACAACTTTTTGACAACGTACCTTTACTCATCCTCAATTAGTTTGATGGCCCTTCTCAAAATAGTCTCCCCTGAATGAGATGCACTTGTCCCAGCATTTCTGCCAGTCTTCAAAGACATGCTGGAAACCATTTTCAGTGAGATCCTTCAAAATCGCCTCCACAGCCTTCACCGCTGCTTCTGATGATGGATAATGCCTCCCACGAAGGCATTTCTTTAAGTAAGGGATTACAAAAACGTCACATGGGGCTAAATCTTTACTATAGGGAGAGTGAGAAATGCATTCCACGTTGATTTTTGCAAGATATTTAGCAACAACGTTGGCAATATGCGGTCGCGCATTATCGTGGTGCACCATCAAACCTGCTTCACGGAAATGTGGTCTTTTGCGCCTGATAGGGACTTGCAATGTTTTCAGGACATCCCTGTAGTATTGTCCAGTTACTGATTTGTGTGCAGGTACAACATACTGACAAACCATTCCATGAATATCAAAGAATGAGATGACCATAACTTTCCAAACAGAAGCAACCACTTTTGTTTATTCGGGGGTTGATGAAGTAGATTACCACACTGAGCTTTGCTGTTTGCGCACAGGATCAAAGTGATGTATCCAAGTTTCATCAGCAGTGATTACGTTTGAAAGAAACTCCGAATCGTCCTCTAACATCAACTTTAACTGCATGAAGACCTGCATGCGAATGTCCCGGGTGAAAGCCTCTAGTGGTCTACCGGAGAAATATAGGAGTCAACTGGAAAATTTAATGTCAGGACGGCACGTTGGCCATGGTAGCTCAAAGGTTAAGAGCGACTGGCCCGGCCATGGCATTGAATTTTTCTTGTTGACTCTACCCACCAGTCAACATTTCATTTGAATAAATCCCTTCAGCATCAGCTTCCCCAATTCTACTACAGTATGAACATTAAATTAACAAATTCAATAACAATTTCTTTATTACTGAACTCCTATTCCAACATACCCTCATCAATATTATTATTACTATTATTTCTGTTATTATTATTATTGTTATCATTGTTGTTAATTGTTATTGCTTTAAAAGATAAAATCAGAGATAAAGATAAAGAAGAAGTTCGGATATTTCTAGTTTTATGGGCTCTGGGTTCGTTTGAACATCATACCGCCCATTTCATTCATCTATGACTTAAAGCTAAAGGACATTATTTTAAAACAAGAAAATTCAACAAGTTTTTACACATATATAAAATTGTGTTACTAAGGCTTCACTTATCTTATAATGTAGTGAATTTTAATACTATATCTATTTTGAGGAACTAAAGTTATACCAACTTCTTTAAAAAGCTTTTGAAAATACATATTAACCCAAGGATGGTAAATAATTTTTTAAATTATAATTGTCTTTTATTTTTTAAGAGTAGAAGTATCATTAACAGTATTTTATATTTAATTTTTCAATCTTCTTTTGTATAAAACATTTAAATATCAAAAAACTGTTACGGATATTTTTTCCCCTAAAAATAAAATACGATTATAATGGATAGACTCAAGCTGAAAAATTCAATGCCATGGCCGCGATTTGAACCACGGATCTCCTGGTTTCCGTCCAGTCGCTCTAACCCATTAGGCTACCATGGCCAACGTGCCGTCCTGACATTAAATTCTCCATTTGACTCGCATATTTCCCCGGTAAACCACTAGGGGCTCTCGTAATCGAGATACACCGTTTGTGGCGACTTACTATCGTAAATACTTGAGTCCCAGGCTTCATCATTTAACTCTTATTATTTTAGTTAATTGATGGAAATTAATCATTTCTTCACACTAGCCGCTCATAGGCTAAGGTTTTTGATGGATAGAGTTAACCTGAAAAATTCAATGCCTCGGCCGGGATTTGAACTACGGATTTCCTGGTTTCCGTCCAGTCACTCTAACCCGTTGAGCTACCATGGCCACCGTCCATTTGACTCGTATACGAGTTTCTCAGGTTGACTCTATCCATGAAAGGCTAGTGTGGAGAAATGATTAATTCCCATCAATTAACTAAGACGATTATAATTTTAAAAAAAATTACTTACCATCCTTGGATTAATAAACATTTTCAAAAAAAAGAAAACAATTTAAAGACGTTAGTATAAATTTATTTCCTCAAAATAATTATAGTATTAAAATTTATTAAATTTTCTAAAAAAGATAAAATTCCTAATAATAAAAAATCTGGTATTTATGAGTTTAACTGTTTAGATTCTTATCAGGTTTAGGTTTGAAAGACAAAATGTAATTTGGAGTCCGGAACAAAAGAACATTTTCGTAACATTAAGTATAAACAAACAGAAAAATCTGCCGTAGCAGATCATTTTTCGTCATTTAACCATGAAATAAATCCTGATTTTAAATTATTAATACAATTAAACGGAATGATAGATTTAATAGCGTGGGAAAAATATTTATTTAAAAAAATAAACATCGCGTAATGAATTTCGAAATACCAACAGTTGATTCTATTTTTAGGTTTGTTTCGTTTTCAGATGTTGGTAATACTTAAAAATAACAGGAGAAGAGCATGGTAACCAATATCCTTGACAAGAGAGTTTGTTAAGGACTGAAGATACAAACGATCTCTGTGTCAAATCGATCTCCATTAGAAAGAAGATTAACACATATTTCTTAAGATAAATGAAGCCCTAACTATTAATTTGTATAATAGCTTGTTGAATTTTCTTGTTTTAAATTAACGTCCTTCAGCTTTAAGTCATAAATAAATGAAATGGGCGATATGATGTTCAAACGAACCCAGAGTCCTTAAAATTTAGAATTATCCCATTTTCAAGAAAAGGGAAAAACTTTGTTCATATAAATCACCTTGACCGGGATTCGAACTCGGAACTCCTTGAACGTGAAGCACACACGCTCTCATCTACACTACAACTTGGAGTGCGATTTTCTCAAAGCGAATTTACTCCAGTTCTGAGCTAAGTTTAATATTTCGAGTCTGTAGCGCGTTTAAAATGATTGCAAAATGTGTATAGAACAAATAGGCAAGAAAGCGAGTTAATAAAACTGTTCTAATAAATTAGATCTTTTATGTATCAAGTGACACTTTAATAGGACAAAGAGACAACGTTTTAATAAATGACACCTGTCTGCAATTAGGAAGTCAACAACAACTGAAGCAAGACATTCATTGACTGTTAAGGTGGCACTGAGTACTACTTGTTCAGTTTCCTGCAAGTTTATAAGCGAAATTATTGGTTTTCAAAACTTTATTGAATAATAAAACACTTGATTATGCTTTTGCAATTAGTGAACACTTGCATTTTAATAAATAAAGAATTTCAAATTTTGCAACTTAAAAATTGCATCACTTACTACTACGATAAAAGGGTAGCAACATGACGAATGTGACACGGAGCTGGCCGTGACCTGTTACATGTGCAATGTGGTTAATAGGGTTAAAACCACAAGGTACAACCTACTCTCCTTTATAACAGTAATTCATGTTTTTCCTTTGCCCAACACCCTTCACTGAGAACCTGTCACAGAGGCTCGTGGAAAAGAACTGGGTAACTTTTACTAACGTGTATTCCCTGACATTCAGGTTGACAGTGTGTTGTCTCCAATAACGCTTTGTTGAGTGTTGTACACCGTCCAGAAAAAGATCAAAGAGATATTGCTTGAAGAGACGTATCTTGCCATGCAAGCCGATCGGCATTTGTGTCCCACTTTTCTTGACAGCAAAACGTCTCATCGAAATATGCAAGTTAGTCAGAAAATGGATACAAAGTATGTAAATCGAGTTCCAAACGCCAGTATTTTGGAACACTATCTCAAAACATTAGATGAGATAAGTTAACATGACTTTTCTCCACGCATTAATTAATAAGCTTCGAGGGTGGTCTCAAAATTTTCCTATCTCAGCATAAAGATGGCAACACTCTTAAATAAGAACTAGTGAATTTCGCTGTCCATCTCTTGAGAGTCACTCACCAAAGTTTTAGCCATTTTTGATGCTCGGTCGTTAAGCAACAGTCGTTTATGTGAGTTGATGGAAGTATTTTTATGAAAATGGACAAATTCGAGTATCGAGGTCTTATTAAATATTTGTTTTTTAAAGCCAATGTGTATACGCAAATTAAGGATGAGTTGGATTCTGTGAATGGGGGTTCTGCACCATGATTTTCCACAGTGAAATTTTGGGTAGCTGAAATTAAACGTGGTCGTTAGAGCTAGGGATACGAACTTTCGGGACGTCCAAAAACTGCAACTACTGACGAAAACATCGCCAGCGTTCACCAGGTGATACTAGACGACCGCCGACTTAAAATGAGAGATAGCAAGGCTATGAAGAAGTCAAAAAACGCGTTTGTCACGTATTAAATCAACAGTTAGACATGAGAAAGCTGTCTGTACATTGGTGCCGCCTCTGCTCACGTTAGACCAAAAACGTGTTAAAAATAACATTGAAAGAACTCTGTTGTTGCAGTTTAGGCGTAATAATTACGAGTTCTGGCACCAATTAATTACTGTAGATGAAACTTGGATACACCGTTATAGGCCTGAAAAAAAAAATACAGTTCAAACAGTGGGCTGCAAAGGGTGAGCCGTCTACGAAAATAGCAAAAACTGTCCTTTTTTCGGCTGGGAAAGTGAAGGCGACTGCTTTTTTATATATTCTTGGAGTTATTTTAATCGATTATCTTCAAAAAGGAAAAACCATTACAGGAGCATATTACGCATCAATACTTGACAAGTTGAAGGCAGAACTTGCGGAAAAACGACCACATTTGCAGGAAAAGGAAATCCTGTCTTACCAGACAACTCACTGTCTCACATCTCAGCGGTTGGCGTGGCGAAAATCCATGAATTACGGTTTGAACTACCTTACTCACCAGATCTACCCCCAAGTGACTCCTTTTTATTCCCTGATCTGAAAATTGCGCACGGAGGACAGAGATTTTCGTCAAATGATGAGGCCATCACCTTAGTGAACAATTATTTTGCAGAGAAAAAGCCGAGTACTATCTGGACTGGTTACAGAGATGGGAGCATTGCTGGCAGGAGTGTCTAGAGACTATATTGAAGGAAAAAAAGAAAAAAAAACTTCTAAAAATGTCTTTTACTTTTGTTAGTAACATGTTAGTAACTTTTCAGACCTCCTATATATATGAGGTCTTATATCTTAAACTTCTTATATTTAGTTCATGTTAATCGACATAAACTTTTGTAGAAATGTATTTATTACTTAATTTCCTGCAGGTTTGGGACATGATAGAATAGGACAGCTTAGAACCTTGTGAAACGGATTAGTTACGGCGGCCAGACTTGATCTGTTGTGCCTACACTCCCCGTGGAGCATCCTCGGGAGGAAGGATAAGGCGAGAGGAGTAGGAGGGCGGCCAGCTCAAAGAGTCACGACAGTGCAGAGTCCTGAAACGAACCAATAGGCCGTCCCGGATGCCGGAGACCGTCCTATCGAGGAGGAACTATTTAGCTGAAGCGTATCTTTCGGCCATGCACCACCGAAACATCCGCTGACATTTCTATCCTGAAAGAGACCACCACATGAGACATGATATTGTGACTTTGTGGGTCAGTGAAATCAAAAGTTCAGGATAAAACACAAAAAGTTGTACCTTATTTCCGTAGAAATACGCTTCGTACACATACACAACATACAAGGTCAACAAACACAGCTGTTTACCCGCACGCGTTCAATTACCAACTGACACCTCTTTGGCGGGCGGGCTGCCTTTTTATAGTTTACTAATATTCCAGAAATATCTGAAACAATCGAGACCAGGCTAGAACAACGGCGAACTCTCGAGAGGTCCGTCTCCTCCCGCCCACCATTTAGGCGAGCTTAAATCTCCACACTGCGCTGCCGTCTCTTTGATCTCGTTGCCCGCGCCGCCTCCTTCAACAATGGCAGGCGACAATATGAAATGATACTGGAGATGAAATGGAGGGACAGGAAATTTGGGGGATGTAATATACCTACCCAGCTTTCGCTGGCGTCCGGAACCTCCGAAGAAATCCCATGGGTCAGGTAGGTCGGCCACAGGAATCGAACCAAAACTTCACAGATGCTGGCTGAAAACCAAACTTCCTGATGCATCCCCCTCGATCGAATAAGATGTAATAAAAACATGCTTTAGCCGCTGAAGCAAGTTTTAAAATGAAATTAGCTTCATTCTGAACAGTGTCCGCCTCTGTAGCATAGGTGGCAGGTGTCTGTCTCACGTTCAAGAGGTCCCGAGTTCAAATCTCAAGACAGTGAGTTAACTGGATAAGGCTTTTTTGCCTTATTGTGAAATGTGAATGTTGGGTAATTAATCTTTATGGATCCTGGGCTCGTTTGAGCATCATTTCACATATTTCATTCTTCGTTCGATATGCCTGAACGTCGTAGGAGTAAAATGCAAGAATACGAGGATGGGTCGAAAAGTAATGCCTCCTATTTTTTTCTCTTTTATTTGCCAAGAATATTGAATCCAATTTACACAGCTTGAAAACTACAACATTGACGATTAATTTGTCATTATTCAATATAATCTCCGTCCTTTTCCACAGTTTTGGTCCACCTTTTAACTAGGGCATGTATTCCAGTGTGGTAAAACACACGGTCTTGCTTCCTAAGCCATTGACGCACGGACGTTTTCACAGCCTCCTCATCTTCAAAATGAATCACACGATGAGCTTCCTTTAGTGGCCCGAACAGATGAAAGTCTGATGGTGCCAGGTCAGTGAGGTAAGACTTGCCATCCCAATTTCTCAATTTCTGCAGTGGTGTAACGGCTGGTGTGTGGTCTGGCATTGTCATGCAAAAGAAGAACATCTGCCATAGTTTTTGTTAGGCGAACTCGGGAAGACGTCATTTCAGCTTTTTGAGAGTTCTGACGTATTGGACCGAATTTATTGTGCGTCCCTGCTTCAAAAGATCCATTATAAGCACACTCTCTGCATCCCAAAACACTGTCGCCATAACTTTCCCTGCCGTCCGCTGACTTTTGAATTTTTTTTTCTTCTGTGACGTTGTGTGATGCCATTCTATTGACTGCCTCTTTGATTCAGGTTAAAAACAAATGAAGCCACGTTTCGTCTGCGGTAAAATGTTTTTCCAGAAACTCCTCTCCCTCCAAATTGAAGCGCTGCAAGTGTTCGGAGGCTATTGGTTTCCTTGTTTCTTTGTTTTGGGCGGTTAACTTTGTTGGTAGCCAACGTGAACAGACGCATTGGACGAGTGAGGACCTGTATTATGATCTCGGTTACTAGCCGAAGTTTGTTACTTCTCAGTTATCAATAGCTATTGGTTAGGTACAGTTCCTCCTATTACGAACTCGATTTACCTGTAGGTTTTTTACCCTGTGCATTATTGCGGAATATGAACGGTTGGCAATATTTTCCACTAGGATTTTACCTTGTTTGCGACGCTATCTTGTGTTTAGAATGTGAATTAGCTGGAAAATCAAACACATGTAGTAGCATCAGGCGTCTTGTTTTAACATTTTTAGCTGTTTTCTGTAAATTTTCGTGATATTTTCATTAATAGTTCATTCGTAATAAGGTCTAGCATAGTTCGTTTACAGTTTAATTTTACCATAGCATTATATTCTTTATCATAGCGTTAGATAAGTGTTATTATAGATAAGGTAACATATATGGAGTATATATGGAATGCCTTGTTAATTTATGATCACCAAGGGATATCCAGTCAGAAATAAGGCCACATAACTGTTATTAATTCTGATAATAGTGTTGCACAAATATAATTTGGCTAAAATTGTTTGTTTAGTAGTTTATCCTCATGAATAAATCACCTCTTCTTATATAAATTATCATTTCGCAGAGGTATATGCAAAGAGGGAAGGTAAACAAATTATAAGTCCACCATGAATAAAAGCAAGTTATAAAATATGCATTCTTGGTACCTGATTCTTTTAAACGTAATACATTGGCTAGTTATGAAGCAATGACTATGGTTTTCTTTTAAGGGAACAGGTTGTAGCAAACTTACATTTCTTCTTGGCACTTCATAATCAAACTCCGCATTTCAGTCACAGCATTGTGCCCTTGATTGAAAAACGTAATTGAACAAATAAATGGCTTAATTTAAGTACCACAGGATACAAGATGGGCAGGTTTTAACATTTCTTTACGTGTGCCAACATTTCATCGTCAGAATCGCTGTCAACATTCAATCTGGCCTGGAGGTACGCCACTTTCTTTTTTGTGTGTGAAGGTAAAATCCAAGTTATCTCACTAACTGGTACTCGAGGTGAGGGTTAGTTTACCTCCAAAAATAACTCTCAGTTAGCCCTTAACCGAAGGTCGTAAATTCGACATCTGCGTGTAACTCCAAGTTAACTGTTAACCGACATCTTAACCGGAGATCGTAATACATGCCCTCAGTCAGTTTTTAGTTAGTCCTTGGTGGACAGCCGTAAGGAGCGAAGTGCTAGTGAAGGGTGCACAGGGACTGGAAGACTGCATACGTGTTATCAGAGCTGCACGAAGCGTATTTCTGCGGAAGGAAAGGACGATTTGAACTTCTGCCAGTTGGATTTTTAATTGTTCGAACCCACAAATTCACAGTATATGGTGATGATGATGATGATGATGAAGATGATGATGATGATGATGATGATGTGCATAAGGGTGCTAAACTACGGCGGTCATCAGCGCCCTCTAAAAAACAAAGCCATGGCAAAAGCCAGATATAAGAATTTCTAAAAACTACATAAGTATAAATAAACCTATTAAAACTGCACACACACATATATTTAAAATAAATTATTCAATCAAAACCTACCCAAAATTTCCTTCACTAAATCCTAAAGTGTAATCTAGAAAAGAATCTAAATACCTTCTCCACTACTGCGTTATCGTCCGCTAGCATTTCCGCAAAACTGTCCGGCAGCTGCAGAGACGTCCTAAGGTCTGCTAGGAGAAAACACTCTAGCAGCACGTGTCGTACAGATAACGCTTCATTGCAAAACGGACACAGCGGAGAAGGCTCCTTTTTAAAAAGAAAACTATGAGTAAAATAGCAGTGCCCAATACGGAACCAAGCCAAACTCACCTCCTCGTGTCGAGATGGCCGACAGGAGGTAACCCAGGGAATCGGAAGTTCTTTGACAGATCTAAGTTTATTATTGCGGAGAGCGGACCACTCTTCCTGCCAGCAGGTATGCACAGCTCTCCGCAATACGGCCCTAAAATCTTCCGATGTCACAGATGGTACTCGAACCCTGGGCTTCATGGTAGCCGTCTTGACTGCCGAATCCGCCATTTCATTCCCCCGCAAGCCTACGTGACCAGGGATCCATGCACACACCACGTTAACACCAGAAGCGTGTAATATTCTCCCAAATTTGCACGTGTGTACTATTATTGGATCAGAAGTTATGGCTTATTGAAATGGTGCTGGTTTATATGGGTCACACTGTATTTGTTTCTTATCTCTGGTCACTCTCTGCTAACACTCAAGCTCAATATTGACTTGTCATATTTCTAATTTTTTATAATTATTTTATCTTTGTAATGCATATATCTGTGCAAATTTCTTTAATGTAATTGTCTCCTATAGGTAATATGAGTTAATGTCCCATATAATGGCGGCTGGCAGTTGTACTCTTAATTAAATTAACTTAATTAAGCAATTCGTTTTAAATGCATGTATTATGTGTTTTCATATTAGTTACTGGAATTCAGTTATTTTATTTATAACAATTATTCAACATAGGTTTAATTTAATATGCGTAGATCTTTACCATCCAACTGTAATTTATCGTGTATGGTGGAGAACACAGATTGTGCTTATGGTCACTTCTAACACATCTCTAACATATAGAAGCGTTAGGGTTAGTATTAGGATTTCATTTTGCAAGGGATTCGGTACGTAGTTATATCAGAGGTTCTACTCACATTAGTCCTGGACCCGTAGGATGAAGGACCCCGGCCTCCTTCTACCAGGGAGTTACCGAGCTATCCGAAAAGGGCACCCGGCGCCTAAGTGGGGCTTTCCATAAGGCAAGACCTAGAGACTAACAAGCCCCCCCATCTGGCACTGTGGACTCAATATGGCATGGAAGCGGATACGCCACTTTCGCGAGCCAACACCAAAATGGGAATGCTACCGATATGACCTCAGTGGGGACGCCTGGTGATCTACCAAAACTTCTACTAGCTATGCTGGCTAGTACGCGGGAATATATGGCTTCCCTCAACCCCGTCCGGAGACGTACCCGATCTCCCATGCGTATCGGGAACTACTGCCCCCTGGAGTCCAACCCAATCCGAAAAACTCCCAATCAGGGAGGGGCTCGAATGTTCGGCCCGAGGTTCGTCTAGTAACGTCAGAGGTAAAGTCTGTTTAGTTAACTGGTGTGAACGTCGGCCGCTGACTTTAACGAACCCTTATAATCGTTTTACATACCCGGTTCTCCTTCTCCCATACTTTTCTGCAAAGTTGCCACTTTTCTTGATACGTCATGGGTATCCTAGGAGGTTTCGTCTAAATAAATTATCTTATGTCCATTACACTGCAAAACTTCCACAATTCTACTGGATTCCATAATAACCCTTATCTTGTTCAAAGTGCGGTATTTGAAACCCAGCTCCTTTAAGAAATCGCGAAAAGTGTAGTGGCCATAACGAAAGTGACAAATTTCTTGCAAATGTGCAACCAATTCGTCTAAGGTGGGCACTCCCCCTTTTGCATAGAATCTATAAATTTCTCGAAGAATTAAAACGGATGTGAAATTATCTACTTTAGAAAAACGTTTCCTTTTGTTTTCACATTTGATCGGCGTCTTTGCTATTCCTTTCGTCACAATATTTCTTACTGTATTTCTGTGAATACACAGAATTTATCATCAGGTTCATTGCACGACCCCTTACCAAGATTATTTGTCAGCACATATTTATATGTGTTCAAAACAAGCGCTTGAATTTGCTTAGAAACAGTTCCCGTTATAACTTTGTTTTTTGACGCTTTTCTAGTAATATAACTCGGCCCAGTTATTCACACTATTGTCGTCACTTTGATTATGTTCAGTTGAGTGAAAGCTATCTACTACTTCATTTGCATTTGCCACTGCATTTCCCTCCCACGGACTCCACATCGTGACACACAACGAATTTCTGCACGTAATGAAACAGATCAACTGGAAGTTGGAACCTTGGCAACTGAGACTCCACGTGGAGTAGACATGCAACTGTCACTTCGAGAAAATCAGGGTTGCTATTTGTCCTGAACGACAGTGTTCCATTTCTGAAGTGTGCATATAGATTTACGACGGTCATTAGTGGGCGCGAGAGTAGTTTCCTTTGAGCGGCTAACTGCACTCCCATTCACTAGACAGACTTCACCACGAGTGCTAAGGGTCCGCAGCGCTCGCACCACGGCAGCAGAAGGGGACGGATACCCTCCTTTTTCCCAGGAAGGAGTAGCGCTAAGTAGGTCAAGTTTCAGGTTAAACCATACGAACCGTAAACCAGTGCGTATTATTCACTCATAACTCTATGCGTGGAAGCGTACGGAAAATATGTTAAAGAACAGAGTTGTTTTCGAAAGCCTATTGCACATACACCGCCAGTTAGTGTAACTACGTTCTGTTGAGATGCAATAATGGCAACATGACACAGATCGGCAGGCGCGAGAAACTATATACTGTTAAGAGACTGAACATTATAACAAGGAAAAAAAAATAATAATGAAAATGCCCTTTGTAGCAAGCGACAAATGGCGTCTGCATTATTATGTGTTTTTAATGGGAAGGTGTTTGTCCTTGAGCGCTACTAGGTGAGCGACCACTCAGAGCCCCGCGCTGTTGTCGAACTGCATTCCCGCTAAGTGGAGTGCAAAGAGTTCCAACCAAATCAATCTTAATGAAATACTATTCGCGCTAAGACAAAACTTCTGATTTTGCCAAAACTGATCCATGTGGAAGGTAGAGAGGTATCTAACATAACCATATTTTTAGCTCAAATAGTTTTTCTAATACAAATAAATAAATCACTATTACATGTATTATAACAATAAATCGCGACGTAAGCAATGTATTGTGATTTTGTGGGTTCGTGAAATTAAAAGTCCAATTGCACAAACTCAAAATGTTCTTTATTTCCACCGAATTACAGTTTAAACAATGGCCGATTGCACAGAATTACGTAGCGCACACAATTACAATTCAGCAGTTCGTCTGTCACAGGTCCACTCTACCCTCACAATTACGTACAACTCCTCTGATATACGTACACAGTCTTCCGGTCCATTCACTCACTCGGCGCTCCTCACGGCTGCTCGACAAGGACTAAACTCTCTCGCAAACTGCAGTCCCTTTTTATAGGAGGATTGCTGTTTCTGGAAGTCTCGCGGTTAAGTGAATCACCCCGAAGGTTCCAGTCGCCAGGGAAGAGGAAAGAGATGGATAGTGATGTTTTCCAATCATCCCCTTGTTACCGCTACAAGATAAATGGATAGTCATGGCCGAATGCTTCCCGACCCTTATTCAGCTGTCAGTTGGTCGTGCCTTCCGATAATTGGGTGACAGTATAAATATCATTATTGGTTGGCATATATGTGTGTACGTATATTTGTAATTACTCAGAACTGAAACGTAAATATTTGACATGACGTGATTAAAGAATTACTTTGAAAAAGCCAATTCGAGTGAGAGGAAACAATAAATTTCCTGCTGCCCTGGCAGAACGTGTCTGGTAAAATTATATCTTTGTTTATGGATGCTTCGTAGTGTCTATTTACTCTAGAGAGTTTAAAGTGTTGGTGTCTATGTATGTTACATATACTTTTAATTACTCATAACTGAAATTTAAACTACTACATGACGTGATAAAATAATTACTGTGAATAAATGTCAAGGTGTTAAATTCGAGAAAGGGCAAACACTTCATTTCCTGTTAGTCTGTGGAATGCTGTATGCCTATATTTATGAATGAATGCTGGATAAGAAGTGTTTATTTACTCTGGAGAGTTCAGATCAATATCACTCAGTTGTTTTTACACAACAGTAGAGTAAGAGTTAAATAGTGCAATGGCTTATTGCGGTGAATGTAGTGGCGAGTCAAAAAGGCAGTATTATTTTGAAGGTGTACACGTTCTTTAAGCAATTTTCGTAAACAGAAACTAAAAATGAGTTATTGAAAAGAGTACTTCCGTTTAAAAACACGGAAAAAAGTGTATCAGCTGGATCAATTTGCAATTGAAACGGGACACGAGGTAATACGGCTCCCACCTTAACACTGCCAATATAATCCAACTGTGTTGGTGTGGGCTCAAATAAAAAGGGGGATTGCAAACAGAAATAATACTTTTAAACTGACGTACGTTAAACGACTTGTTCACAAAGAAATTGACAAGATAACACAATAGGACTGGGAAAACAGCGCGAGGCATGCAGAAATCCTTCAAGATGACAATTTTAAGAAACAAATAACACGTGACGAGATTTTGGAACCTATAATCATAAATTTGCAAGACTCATACGATGAAGACAGTGACAATGACATATTTTCGCTTAACGTAAGTAACGTTGACAGCGATATGGATGAGCCACTGGCAGTACCATTGGATTACAAAAACAGGCAATTCATAAACTATAAATATAGTTACAGTATTTTAAAATATAATAATTTGCGAAAATGCTATTTCCAATTTTGATTTTGGCAAGTGCATAATTGTAAAAAGTTTGTAAAATATAATTTGCTTACCCTTACGTCTGCGCCAAGCAAACCTACATGTTTGATGAGTGTGCGAGAGAGAAAGCTGGCAACGCTGGCATCTGATTAGCTGGATTTCAGAAACCTTCTCATTTGAAACACATAATAGTAATTTACATTTGAGTATAGAAATTCGACGCTCAACCTTTCCCTATAGCTCCAAGAGTTTCGTGTTCCTTTACTTACTGTAAGCCAAGTTATTTCCCTTTTTGGTAAACAAGATAACAAACGAATGCTGTATTTACCGCTGATAGACAATACGCCTCAACGCTTTACTATGTTATATTATCGTGCTGTTTTTCCGTTTTCAGTGGATGAAAAATCCCTTTACCGAGTCCCACTATGTTGGAGTGTACAGAGGGGACTGTGGGGCTTACCTGTACTTGGCTATACCCCCTAAAACACCTCCACCGGATACAGGTTTTCTTTATTCTTTTTTACTTTTGTGTGGAAGGAAAAATGGAGTTTACCCACAGCAGGCTATGGGGCTGGTGACATAGGAGTCGTCGTCTCGGTGGAGTGCACCATTGCGGAATACCGGATATAGGAAGGAAATTGAAAGGATAAATGGCGTGGCTTCATGCGGTCCCGCATTGCACCCGCGTTAGTAATTGAAAGTTGGTACCATTGGGTACGAGCGCGTGAGAAGGTAATTTTAGGCTACAACCATGAAACCTGACTGCAACCTAGGGGCTAGAGATGGCATTGGGTAAGGAAAGGTTACCCTGGATTTATCTTTGTTAATAAAAATCTCTCAGAAAACGCATTGATTACACTGGGCGACAATGAAAATGTTTCGGGCTTAAAAATAGTGAATTTACATGTATTTCCATCTGCTGAATTAAACAATCACCATAAAGGTGATAGATTCGCTCTTGTTTTGAAGATAAAATAACATTTCAATTTTAGAGTAAAGATTTTAAATTTGGGGAATGTTTTTTGGGAGTTGGCACTCCTGTCAAATAACATCAGAGAGAAATTTTGTAAATTAAGAGATGTAAAAGACAAGGAAGGCATTTTTGTCGGACAACAAATAAAAGAACTTGCAAAGGATCTTGCATTTGACTAAATTTTGCAGCGAAAGAAAAGGAAGC
Organism: Mantis religiosa; assembly: GCA_030765055.1. Lineage (NCBI taxonomy): Eukaryota > Metazoa > Arthropoda > Insecta > Mantodea > Mantidae > Mantis > Mantis religiosa. The sequence continues at coordinate 129,722,336 of CM060958.1, forward strand.
TTGGGAAGCATTCCAGGTTGTTGTTTATGGATGTTTAGGCAACAAAAGAGATGACAACTACAAGCATTTGGTGACAGTGCTCCTGCAAAAATGCCGTAACCTTGGATGCAACATGTCCCTTAAGATCCATTTTCTCCACTCCCCCCTAGACTTTTTCCCTCCTAGTTGTGGAGCTGTTAGTGATGAACATGGGGAGAGATTCCATCAGGACATTTCTGTTATGGAACAAAGATATCAGAGCCGTTGGAATGAAGTAATGCTTGCGGATTACTGTTGGTCTTTGTATAGGGATTCTGCGGAACTCCGTTCACAAGAGGCAGGCTAAAAGACGACGAAGTCAATAGTCCACCACCTGATTCTCTTCAGACACAACTATCTGCCAAGTATTTTTCCAGCAATTTAGAACTCTTAGCGTGTAATTACCAGTTTAAAAATCAAATGCACTTTCACTGTTGTTAGCATATATGTAATTAAAATGTATCCTTTTCTCTCAATCTGTTAATATGTAATACTTCCACATTGTGTATATCATAGAAACTAGAGCTAATAAAAACTTTTCACTGTCATATATGTTTTCTCAACCCAAAGTTAGTAGGGATTGCCTCAAGAGCTGCTCGAAACTTTCCAAAATTATTTTTTGTTTCCCAGTGTTTTTCTCGGGGGAGTGAGAAGGTTTATTATTTGTTTTTCTGTTTTTGTGATTTACGTCCTCCAACGTTGTCATATCGGACGATGAATGGAATGGGTGAAATGATGCTCAAATGAGCCCGGGGTTCATATAACTTAGAGTTACCCGACATTCGTCTTTCAGGATAAGGGAATACCCCGGTAAAAACCTTATCCAGGTAACTCCCCCTGACCGAGATGCGAACTCGGGACCTCTTGAAATTGAGGAAGACATGCTACCACCACGCTACCGAGGTGGGCTGAGAGGGTGAAATGGTACGCTTCTCAGACGTGTGCTAAGCACCAAGAAACCTATCAGTTTAGCCAATGGAATGCGTAGGAATCACAAATGACAAATAGGTGTTATATAACCACGTAGAGTAGTCCGTGTTTTATCTGAGATGTTTCTATTAACAAAGATTAAGCCCAGGTTACCTTTCGAGCAGCACGATGGTATCCATGCTGCATAGCACGTAGATTCACTGTACATCTTTGTGGGCTCCAATATTCCGTTATGAATAAGCGTAAAAAAGGAATGGAGACTTGATATGGAGAATTTAAAATGACCACCTGATAGCAGAAAATATCCTTGCGAATATTTTAATACATGAACTTTGGGTCGCAAGGGCTTTGTTGTGAATCAAGCAGAACATTACACAGTGCTCCGAGTGGTTCTCGGCGATTTTGTAGTTTTTCCCTGTTTGTCACCACGTTTCAATACTCTCTGGTCTGCTCCGCTGTGCATTTCTGAGCACTCCCTTTCCCGGGACTCGTTGGCGCTTGCTGATTGGCCGGGTGGTGGTGCCTGCCTGGCTGGTTGGTCATCGAGAGAGTTCCTGTTGGGGTGTGTGTCGGTGAGCTGGGAAAGTGTTTGTGGCTCGTGCCTCGCGGGACCTTGGGGCTTTATGATATTTGTCGACTGGGTAAGTTGCGACACTTCTATGTCTTCCTTGAGAGGTTTTACAGCAGAATTATAGTAAATTAATCTGTTTTATGTTTTCCGGATTGTAGTTTTCCTCCGTCTTTAATATATACTAGGTGAACTTAACTTTTATACTTGATCCTGTTCTGGTGCCACACATGTTGGTATATTTATTGTAACGGTGTCATGAACATCGAATTATTGATGTCTGGTGCAAGATCCAGTTAACTTGGGGAGAGGTATTTATGAAGTACTTGGACGTCTGAGTGTAGAATTCCAGTGATAAAGTGAGATAGGTTTTACATTTAATTGTTATATCACATTTTTATATAGGATTTCTATGTAGTATTTCATACAGAATTTTTATACAGAGTTTAATAGAAGTTTATATGAATGTATATAGAATTACGTTTCGTTACTTCTGTTTGTATCTTTGTTTAGTGCATTTAGCACTTTGGCTTTTATGCCTGTTGTTAACTATATCCCGCCATTTCATGTTTGGATAGTTCGCCATAAGGTCTGCCCGGTTTGATTCGCTATAGCCGAAGTTCCCTTTGTTATTTAATCATTCTTGTATACTAGCTGTTGTGTTAATCTTGTAATTTATTTTTGGTTATTCAGTCTTTATATGGGCAGACGAATATAGTGTGTTTATTTTGCTGTGATCTAGAATATTTAATTTCATTAGTTTGTTGTTACCTTTTGAAGAGTTTATTTTCCTTTGGGATTACGTAAAGGTAAGGCACCCATGGAATTAACAGCCAAACAAACAAACACAATGAAGAAAGAAAACTTTGGAGTTCAGTAGGCATGACATGTTTTTGATGTGGGTAAAGTTCAACAAATAAAGATTTATTATATTAGGGAACATTTATACACGTTTGTACATTTATACACGTTATGTAAAAAACTGAAGCTGCTGACAGTGAAGTAAACTAGGTTATTAATAATAACTAAACACGAGTAACACAACTTCACTATTTACTTATCTTATTTAAATCCTGGGACCGATTTCAGAGCAAAACATCTGTTTCACCCTCAGCCACTCAGCTTGACACTCATCCACTAACTGACTGACTGACCTTGACCACTACCGGAGTTTGAAGAATAACTCCTTATCTGCCATCTACCGGGACAACACAAACTTATTGATGACATCTATTGGAGGGATATCAAAATTCATTACGCGATCCTTATTTTTCAAAATAAATATCTTCTCCCAAACCATTAAATTTATCGGTTCTTTCAATTGCTTCAATAATTTAACTTCTGGATTTACTTCATGATTATATTACCAAAAATGATCAGCCACTGCCGATTTCTCTGTCTGTCTATATTTAATATTTCTAAAATGTTCCTTCGCTCTGGTTTCTAAATTACGCTTGGTTCTACCAATATAGATCTTTCTAAACAGTTAACTTGATAAATACCAGTAAATAGTGAAGTTGTGTTACTAGTGTTTAGTTATTATTAATAATTTACACCCGTTCTCCTGTATTCCTTCCTACAATGAGAGAGCACGCTTGTTTACATCCTTACGTTACCTGTGTGTTGTTTGTGGCTTGCACAGTCGTAATGGGCAGGGGTCAGGCTAAACGGTATAAGCCACCAGAGACTACAGGCACTTGTTTACATGATAAGTTGCTCCTAATTTGGTTTCTGACTTACCTCTCATAACCCTTTCTTCGATGCGGCTCGTAGTAAACAAAGGGTAAAAGAAGACCCCCTACTACGGCTTTGTTTACAACCTCTTTCTTTAGTTCAAACTTCTAGGAAGACATTAAATATCTGTTGTCATACTTGGATCGCTTTGTGCGGGAAGAACTCCATTATTTGCAATTTGTATACCGTGAAAGGGTGTGGACGGAATTTTGAGATGCGCGGAGCTGTGCGAAAAGTTCAAAGTGGATATATTCAACAAACGGTGTAATATGCATATTTTAGTGCAAGGAATTCTGCACAGAATTGAAGTTGAAATGGCAATACAAGAAATCAAGCTAGGTAAAGCAGCTGTTAGGGATGAAATAGCACCAGAACTGATTAAATATGGAGGTAAGGGATTAATAAAAATACTGAAAAGTTTATTTCAGAAGATATGGACAGAAAAAAAATACCAAGAGATTGGGAATTTAATGAAATTGTTTCAATACATAAGAAAGGCAACCAAAGTGATTGCTCAAACTATAGATCCATATGTCTCTCCCCGGTTGTATATAAAGTGTACACTAGAGTCCTGGAACAGAAATTGAGGAAAATAATAGAACAAGATTTAGAAGAAAAACAGGCTGCTTTCCGAATGGGTAGACAAACCCAAGACCAAATCTTCTCATTGAGAATGATAATAGAGAAAGCTATAGATAGAGGAAAGGGTATTTATTTAGGATTCTTAGATTTGAAAGCAGCATTTGATTCAATACCTAGAGAAGAATCTTGGAGAGCTCTAAAGAACAGAAAAGTACCTATGAATTTTATTGAAGCAATACAATCAGTTTACCAAGAACCATAAGGGATAATAAGATTAGATGGACAAGAATCAGAACCATTTCGGATGAATAGAGGAGTTAAACAAGGAGATAGTCTCAGCCCACTCTTATTTATTATTGTGATGGATGAAATATGGAAAATTTGCAAAAGAAGAACAGCAAGAACTATGATAGGATATAGAAATTTAAGACCAGTTTGGGCACAATCGTTGATATATGCTGATGACATCATATTAATAGCAAATAGTAATAATAATTTACAATTAGCGCTAAATGAATGGAAAGAAGAATTAACTAGAAAAGTTTTAGAATTAAACATACCCAAAAGTAAAACCATGTATATAGAAAGGAAAGAAGAAGTTAAAATTAAATGTAATAATCTTAGAACAGGTAGACAGTTATGAATACCTAGGTTTCAATTATAAATAAGGATGGAAAAATAGAGCAGGAAATTTTAAACAGAATAAGAAAGGCCAATTCTGTCTACTATCAAATTGATGATACTATTGTTGGAAAAAAGGAAATAACAAAAGATACAAAAGTTATAGTATTTAAAACAATAATACTACCAATTCTATTATATGGAGCAGAGAGCTGGACTCTCCTACCGAAACAAGAAAACAAAATAACAGCTACGGAAATTAGATATTTAAGACGAGCTGTGGGGAAGACAATGATTAGAAATGTAACAATAAGGGAAGAGTTGGGTACACATTCCGTTAAAGAAATATTGAAAAAAAAAGACAACTTAAATGGTATGGACATGTACTCCGCATGTCAGAAGAAAGAAAACCCAAACAATATTTAGAAGCAAGACCAGAAGGTAAAAGAGTTAGGGGAAGGCCACGCATGTTGTCAGGAATACATTCAGAAGTTGGGGAAGGATAGAGGGAAAACCATGACAAAAATGAATAGAATGATAATGGACCGAGAAAAGTGGAGGAAATGGGTAGAAGAGGCTTGTACTCCACGCTTAACAGCACAAAGGAGTTAGAGAAAGAAGAAGAAGAATTCTGCGTATGTAATGCTGAGTTATTTATGTTTTAAGGACATATCAACCATACAAGAAAATGTGTAAATAAAATAGCTTTACGGGATTTTCAACCTGTCTAATCTGAAGTAGATAGGAGAAAAGGAAGTAAATTGGTGTAATGCAAATAATTAACGTGACCTATAACCCGACATTAAACTCGCATGCACACTAAATATTTGTCTATAATCTGACTTGTAAATTTGTCCGCTTACTTACGAGGCGTGTCTGTAAAATAACGTCTCCAAGGGACCGGAGCCGTGAGGAACGCTACTACGCGAGATTCGGCAACACTGGCATGTTACTGGGTTTCACCGCTTCAAATCACTATCACAACGAACCCGTTGCAACCATTAGTCTTGGCTTGACAGCCGTTGATGGCTGTAATATTCATTGCTTCTTAATTCGACGGATTTCTATTTAAAGGCTGGTTTCCAAGAGGAGCTGAACTGAAATTCAGCATCACGTTTAAGCGTACTCCTTTCAGAGGAAATCGCCAAAGCCTCCTTAATTCTCCGCTCCTAGTAACTGTTGCAAGTTACAAGATTTCCTCTGAAAGGAGCACGCTTAATCGTGATGCTAGATTTCAGTTCAGCTTCTGTTGAAATTCGGCCTTAAAAATGGGAATCCATCAGGTGAAGAAGCAAAGATCAATACAGCTTCTTAATAAGTAGTTACGTTTCCCTACACAATTTTCTATACTCACATCTCCTGAGCTGCCATTTAAGTTACTGAAAACAGTCTTTTGTTCAGTAATGCGAATTTTGATAATGTTTTGTCTTTGTTTATAGTTGTGTTATATCCAGTATTTCATTTGCGGTTATAACATTTTATTAATATCCCGATGATGGGAGAGATACACACTCCCGAAACGTTGATATCTAATCATCTTTTCACCTGACTGGCTGCCCGAGAAGAAAGTGAGTGCATTCGTTGCAAGGAAAGCTTCTGGTCTTAAAAAACCAAGGCTTTACTATGTAAACAAATGAAACTGAGTAGAGAGTGTTGAGTGTTGACAACACTTAATCCACCATCAGTAGCACAAGCTGGAAACCAACCCACCCACTTTTCTCTCCCAAAGTGATAATTTCATGCATAATACATTCATAATTAATATGCATGTTCACTCGTGTGAAAATAACTATGAAGGAAGTTTCCTGAAAACAGAAAATAATTAGGCCAAAAACATTTTATTTGCATATTGCGCGTATAGGAAAATTCCATTAACGCATACTATGGGAGATAAAAGTGTGCCATTTTGCGGTATGGTTCGGTACAGTTAATTTTTCTTACTATAAATTATTTTAGTTCAATCTGTCAATCTGATGTACTAAGAGCCTTTCATTTAGGCATTCCTAGATGTCAGTAGAATTAATTATTTCATACTGGGTGCAAAGTTTGAGACCTGATTTCACAGTTTCTGTACTTTCAGCATCATTGCTGAATACATACATAAATACACATACAGAGACTCCCATAAATAATCGGACAAAGCAGAGTACCAAGCTTTGAAAGTGAAAATCAACATTTGATGTGCTGTTTTATTGAAATTAATAATAATCGACAGTTACACGTTTCCTTCTTGTAAGAAAATAAATGTTACTTCACGTATAAATTATATAATGCGTGCTTTTTAAGACCTAAAAATAAGTATGACATATTTTGGCCCTCAAAAGTAATCGGACAGAACAACTTGAGGGTGATACAAAATATGGCTTAGTGCTTTGTGACACTCCCTCTTCTTTTTACTACGTCTCGCAACCTTCGCCATACTGTGAATCAGGTTTTTCAGGTAGGCTGTAGAAAGTTTTCTCCATTCCTCTTGCAGCCTCTCCTTCAAGTGTTGCTTGATGGGGATGAGGTCTTCCGCACGGTCTCCTCCAGTTTATCCCATACTACTTCTATGGGATTAAGATCCGGGGACTGAGGGAGTGGATGCAGTACATGAGGACAGTTGTAAAGTAACCATAGCTGCCCAATGTGGGACGTATGATTAGATTAGATTAGATTGATTTGCGTTCAGTAGGTTCACTTGTAGCCAGAAAAGGCTGTGAACATTGAACATGTCCAGAGGTATAAAGTTTAATAGCATATATATGTACAAAAGTTAACATAAGACACATTGTATACAGGCAATATGAACAACAATATGGAAAACAAAGTAAGGATAATTATATATGATACAAAATGAAACACATTTTAAACCAGCTTTCACTTGGCTTATGCCAGTACATCTCAACCTTTTTGTAATGGATACCATTCTTGTTATTTATTAAATACATATACATTAAAAATAAACTTTCAACTTGCATCAAATATTTATTAGTAATGATTTTTCATTGGAATAGTTAGATTATCAGGATAACTTGTCATTCAGATAATCATGTACAGAATAAAAGGATTTTGAGCAAAGGTACTCTCTAACAGCTTTTTTAAAAGCACTGAAATTATCAAAATTTTCTTTAAGAACATTAGGAAGTGTGCCAAATAATTTGATAGTTTCATAATACACAGCTTTCAGGAGGCAAGAAAGTTTAGCACTGGGATAATGGATACTGTACTTTTGTCTAGTGTTTATTTTGTGAATTACAGTATTTGTTGCAAATAAGGCACAATTGCATACAAAGAATTTTAGGATTGAAAATATATACATGCAAGGAAGCGTTAATATCTTCAATCTTCTGAAAAGATCTTTACAGGAGCATCTGTTGTGGGTGTAGTAATGATTCTTATAACCCTCTTTTGCATAAGATTTTTTTTTTTTTTTTTTTTTTTTTTTTTTTTTTTTTTTTTTTTTTTTTTTTTTTTTACTGAGTTGCCCCAAAATAATATTCCATCTAATTGAGGATAGTTGTAAGGTAACCACAGCTGCCCAATGTGGGACGTATGCTTCAGATCATTATCCTAACACAAGAAGCTGTCCAAAATATCCATCATTTCTGCACTTTGTTTTAAATGTTGCTGTATTAGCCTAAGATAGACTTCCTTTTTCATGGTTGTGTCTATGAACACCAGCTTTCCCACTCCCGTTGAGGAAATACAGCCCCATACCATTACACTCCCTCCGCCGTGTTTGACCGTGCCTTGTAAATTGCACTCTTCCAGCTCCGTGTTTTGTTTCCTCCACATAACCACCCTGCCATGAGAACCAACAAGGTTGTATTTGCTTTTGTCATCAAAAATAACTCAGTCTCAGCAATCGCTTGTCTTGTTAACAAAATCTTTGGCAAATTTTTATCGCTTCCTTTTATTCTTGCGGGAAATGTATGGCTTTTTCTGGCTACACGACCATTGAAATCTTGTTTTCGCATGGCCTTTCTGACCCTTTCAGAGCTGTCAGTCCCATTTCTCCCTGAATCTTAGTACAAATTACCGGAGTACCGTTTTACCTTCCGCATAATATAAGACTCCTGCTTATCAGTAAGAAGTTTTGGTCGCACTGGCTTTGCTGTAGATTCAATTCTGTCTACATACTTATACCGGTGTATTATGTCACTAACTCTACTTTTACTAAGATTCACAATCCCTGCTATTTCTCGTTATGTTTTGTTCTTTTCATAGTGACAGATCACTAACTGTCTCTGTTCAAAGGTACTCAGCTCACCTCTGGGCCCCATACTATGTTCTTGTCTTCTTCTTGGAGCACAGTTGACGTACTCCTACGATGTTGTTTTGTCTACCGACAGACTCCATGTACTCGTTTGTATTTCATTTCATTTGTGCTGTCCGATGCTTTTTGTGTCGTAAACTTATGTTGCAAAGAAGGTTGAATGTTCTGCGGTAAGCATCATCAGTGGCGTAGAAAAGTCCTCCTTGTTCTCTTCCTAGCTACTTCAGAAGGGTGACCAATTTAATGAGGGGAAAAATAGAATATACAGACTCTGCATCTTCTATGCATAATATTGTGAAATCTCTTGGGTTCAAATATAGGAGAAACAATGATGGTCGCAAATTTCTGCGAGACTAAAATTTCTACGCACGTGTATAACATTAGTACATGAGATCTATGCTATAAAAGAGCTACATAAATACACATTTATATCTTCCGTATTTATTAAGCATTTTAATGAAACAAAAATTGGTTTAAAGTCCCTTACAGACAGTATATAGGTATGGCATCTTTAAAATACAAACTATATTCACAAATCGTTGAAACGTCACTATTTTGTTTCACTGTAGCAAACACCTTATTTCGTGGAACGCGTCTAATTTGAATCATTTTGTTTTGTGTGTATATGAGCGATATCTATGTAAGCGAACTGTTCTCCACTTCAAGGTTTTAAGGTTCAGATCGTGCGATAATCATTGTATATGATCTCACACACATGCTGGAATATTAATCGAACTTCTCTGTCAGCATTGTATCACTGTACATCTCAGCATCTGTATGATACTTGCTAGGTTGAGACACAGACAAATATATCTTCCATCTCTGTCGCCCGCTTGCCATAGAACTGGCAACGCCAAGACAGCAGGATAAACGTATTGACTCAACGCAAGTTCATTCTTATTTTGTATCTACTCCAGTGAGTTAAATGACAGATGCCTAGGCTGACACCCTTTTTTTATCCAAATAAACCAGTGAAATCAACCATAAACTACTGCGCAACATTATGTCACGCACCATGTCTAAAAAATACAATTGCTGTTCAATATAGAATGATCATACTTTTTTATGGTCATAATTTTCGCATTAAAATTCAACCTTATTAAATTCTCTTAGCTTAATGTGAAACACACACGCCGTAGTAGTTTCATTGTTGGTGCTCCTGGTTCCCGCCTGTGAGAACCAGGAATGCTCAGACAAATTCAGTATCGCCTACCACTGCAATGGAGGTAACAGACGAGGAACAATATGCGGCTTTGAAATTTCGCTTTCGTCTCAACAAATCTACAGTTGAGGCCTATACAATGTTACAGGAGCCCTATGGTGAGTCTGTTCTTCCCTACAGCACAGCTCGAAGGTGGTTAAAATGTTTAAAGATGGGAGACAATCAATTTCAAAGGAAGGTGGACCCGGTGCTACAGTTACTGCTCTTACGGAAGAAGACATCAACACTGCTGCTGCCATTGTGAGAGAGGATTGACGAATTACCTTGAGATTTTTTTCTCAAATACTGAACATTTCATTGAGTGCCACCCACAGGTTGGTGATAGAAACATTACACATGAAACGCGATGAGTTCCAAGAGTGCTGATTCCCGAAAAAAGGACGTTCGCATGCAAGTCTGCATGCAGTTAAACTTGATCTTAGAGGAAGTTCCGGAGCTTCTTTCAAACGTAATCACTGCTGGTGAAACTTGGCTACATCATTTTGATCCTGAGAGCAAACAGAAAAGCTCAGTGTGGAAATCTCCTTCATCGCCAATCCCCCAAAAAGCAAAAGTGGTTGCTTCTGCTGGGAAAGATATGGCCATCTCATTCTTTGAATTTCATGGAATGGTCTATGAGCATGTTGTACCCGCACATACATCGGTAACTGGGCAATACTACAGTGATGTCCTGAAAACATTGCAAGTCCATATCAGGTGCCAAAGACCACATTTCCATTAAGCAGGCTGGATGTTGCACGGCGATAATGCGCGGCTGCATATTGCCAATGTTGTTGCTGAATATCCTTCAAAAATCAACGTGATGTCCATCCCTCACCCTCCCTATAGTCCGGATTTAGCTCCATGTGAGTATTTTCTGTTCGCTAATTTAAAGAAACGCCTTCGTGGCAGGCATTATCCAACATCATAAGCAGTGGTGAAGGCTGCGGAGATGATTTTGAAGGATCTCTCAAAAATGGGTTTCCAGCATGTCTTTGAAGACTGGCAGAAACGCTGGGACAAGTACATCGCCTTCAGGGGAGACTATTTTGAGAAGGACCATCTAAATTATGAGGATGAATAAATGTACGAAGTCAAAAAATTGGGATCATTCCTTATTGAACGTCTGTAATGGTTGGAACACCTATAGCTGACTGATGGAGAGTAGGCAGTTGCGGATAAAAGTGTAAATGTGTTTACGATATTTGTCACCCTTGCTTTGTCACAGAGAGAGATAACACTAAGTGGGTTATGCTTCAAGTTAAACCGGACGAACGTTAAAAGAGTAAAATCTGCAATATTCCTTAAAACTGACAGTTTTCAGTAGTTAGCAAATACTGTCTGAAAATGCATAAAGCATCTATCTAAATCATACAAAGGTAACTAGAAATTCAATGTTGAGCTGCACATTCTGAGGAGTTATTACTCTTATTTTCACTGGCAGTCATATATCCAGATAATAAACACCTGTTACACGTGGAGCATTGGTTCCCTAGAGTGGCATTCCTGATTTTGAACACCTGCTGTCGCCGCCGGCTCATGCTCGATTAATTAAAGCATATCATCAAATCATAGCGCAATGTATTACACAAACAGTTAATTAGTTTAAGGGCAAAAAGAGACACCAATTATAATTTTACTGGACTTAATAAACCAGTAGCAAGGACACACACACCAACATATAAACACAGTAGGTACTTAATATTTATGGACTCTGGAGGAACTGTTGAGTAAAATAAAGAAAATTTCCCAACCCCAGCTGAGATTCAAACCCGAGATTCCTTTATAGCAGGCACGTGTTCGACTGATTGAGCAACGAGAAGTTAATTACCAATTTACATATGTCGTTGCAGTTACGAGGGCTGTTCAATAAACAATGATCACAATATCCCTCTCTCTCTGTCACACACACTCTCTCTCTCTCTGTCTCTCTCTTTTTGGAGAACGTACCTTTATTCATCCTCATAATTTTGATGGTCCTTCTCAAAATAGCCTCCCCTGAATGCGGAGCTCTTGTCCCAGCGTTTCTGCCAGTCTTCAAAGACATGCTGGAAACCATTTTTGAGGGATCCTACAAAACTGCTTCCGCAGCCTTCACCACTGCTTCTGATGATGGATAATGCCTCCCACGAAGGCGTTTATTCAAGTTAGGGATTATAAACAAGTCACATGGGGCTAAATCCGGACTATAGGGAGGGTGAGGGATGCATTTCACGTTGATTTTTGCAAGATATTCAGCAACATCGTTGGCAGTGTGCGGCCTCGCAGTATTGTGGTGCAGCATCCAGCCTCCTTCACGTAAATGTGGTCTTTTGCGCCAGATATGGACTTGCAATGTTTTCAGGACATCCCTGTAGTACTATCCAGTTAGTGATGTGTGTGCAGGTACAACATGTTGATAAACCATTTCATGAATATCAAAGAATGAGATGGCCATAAATTTCCCAGCAGAAGCAAACACTTTTGCTCTTTAGGGGTTGGTGATGAAGGAGATTTCCACACTGAGCTTTGCTGCTTGCTCTCAGGATCAAAATGCTGTAGCTAAGTTTCATCATCAGTGATTACGTTTGAAAGTAGCTCCGGATCTTCCTCTAACATCAACTTTAACTGCATGCAGACCTGCATGTGAATGTCCTTTTGTTGGCAATCAACAGTATTGTAACCCATCGCGCACAAACACGTCTCATGTGTAATGTTTCTGTCACCAGTGTGTGGGTGGCAACCAATGAAATGTTCAGTATTTCAGAAAGTGATCTTAAGGTAATTCCTCAATCCTCTCTCACAATGGCAGCAGCAGTGTTAACGTTATCTTCCCTAAGAGCAGTAACTGGGGCACCGGGTGCACCTTCCTTTGAAATTGATGGTCTCCCCTCTTTAGACATTTTAAACCAACTTCGATCTGTGCTGTAGGGAAGAGCAGACTCTCCATAGGCATCCTGTAACATTTTATAGACCTCAACTGAAAATTTGTTGAGGCGAAAGCAGAATTTCGAAGCCGCATATTGTTCCTCGCGTGTTACCTCCATTACAGCGTTAGGTGATAATGAATGTTTGAACTTGCCTGGTTCTCACAGGCGGGAACCAGTAGTACCTATAATGAAACTACTACGGCGTGTTTGTTTCACATTAAGCTAACAGAATATAATAAGTTTGAAACTTAGTGCGAAAAATTATGATCGTTCTTTATTGAACAGCCGTCGTATTAAGTAGTACTGTTGCCTGAAGAAGCAACAAGGAAACAATTTGAAAGCTTTATGGTTGGTGGAAAAACAAATAAATAATATAAATTATTATAAACATTATTTCACACGTATACGTCAGTATTTTCATATAGATCAATCAAGTACTAGTATTCGTTAAATACCGACCAATCGCCGATCACTAAATCGATAATTGTACACCATGCACAATTATCACTCGGCAATTGTCAAATGTTTCTTTAATGTTAGGTATAGCATTCGACATCAATAATTGCCAATTTTATAATTGTGAATTTAAATAAATACGAGGGTGGGGCAAAAAGTAATGCGTCCTATGTTTTTCTCTTGTAATTGCCAAGAAAATTCAATCCAGTTTACATAACTTGAAAACTACAACATTGACTATTAATTTGTCACTATTCAATATAATCTCCGAATTTTTCCACAGTTTTGGTCCACCTTTTAACTAGGGCATGTATTCCAGTGTGGTAAAACACACGGTCTTGCTTCCTGAGCCATTGACGCACGGACGTTTTCACAGCCTCCTCATCTTCAAAATGAATCCCACGATGAGCTTCCTTTAGTGGCCCGAACAGATGGAAGTCTGATGGTGCCAGGTCAGGGCTGTAGGGGGGTTGAGGTAACACTTGCCATCCCAATTTCTCAATTTCTGCAGTGGTGCGGCGGCTGGTCTGTGGTCTTGCATTGTCATTTAAATGAAGAACATCCACCATAGCTTCTGCTGGGCGAACTCGACGAAGACGTGCTTTCAGCTCTTTGAGAGTTCTGACGTATTGGACAGAATTAATTGTACATCCCTGCTCCAAAAAAATCAATCATAAGCACACCCTCTGCATCCCAAAGTACTGTCGTCATAACTTTCCCTGCCGACCGCTGAGTTTTGAATTTTCTTTTTTCTTCAGTGATGTGGTGTAATGCCATTCCATTGACTGCCTCTTTGACTTAGGTTCAAAAAAATGAACCCACGTTTCGTCTCCAGTAACAATTTTTTCCAGAAACTTCACTCCCTCCAAATTGAAGCGCTGCAAGTTTTCGGAGGCTATTGTTTTCCTTGTTTCGTTGTTTTGGGCGGTTAACATTCATGGTACCCAACGTGAACAAACTTTTGAGTAACCCAGTTGTTGAATAATCGTCATCACACTGCCTTTACTGAGGGAGGTAATGCGACACAATTCACCTGTTGTTACCCGGCGATCACCACGAATGAGGTCATCGACGCGCTGAATGTTGCATGGAGTCACTGTCGCTTCGCTTTTCATCTGCCAATGGCGTTTGCTCTTCAGCTTCGTTACAGCGACGAACCCATCGTCTAACAGTGCATCACCATGCACATTTTTTAGCCTTTCGTGAATGTGAATTGGCGTTTCACCTTCTGCAGTCAAAAATTCAATCACAGAACGCTGTCTAATACGAATGTCGAAGTCAGCCATTTTGCAAGAGAATGCAGTGCTGCCATCTGTTGACTTAGGAAGTTACTACTGCAGGGGATTGGAGAAGAAGGTTTGAGGAATTGCGAAAAATTCAAAGTTTTCACACAAGTGACTTATTTAAGGAGAAAACAAATTAGGAGGCATTGCTTTTTACCCACTCTCGTATGTAAATAAATCAGTTTGTTTGCTCTCGTGCAAAACGAATGTTCAACTTCAATAATTGCAGATTTATTGTAGTTTAAAAGAAGTTTGTTTTTTGAAATTAGAAGTTATGTTAGACCACCCTGGGACCAAAGTTGCCTTTACCAGTAAAAGAATTATTCATCTTGTATGCCGTGACTTGTGAGGTTAAGTTTAGTTCATATGCTAACGTAGGATTATTTGATTTATTGAATCAAATAACTTTTTATTGTTTTTAACAATTTGCTTTGTTTGTGAAATGGTCTCTACAAACCCATCTCGCGGGTTTCAGCTTCCCTAGATAAATTGCCTCGCGACTTCGTTGAATTTATCGGTAATTTGTGAACCTCTCGTGACATTACCTTTGATAAATAATCCCCAGTAACAACGACAAATAAGCAAATAGAATGGCAAATGTATCCTTCCATTTAGCTTTGATTTTCATGGATAAATTGTTTCTATTAAATACATACCCAACCACCCACCCGCATGCACACATACACACACACACGCACACACAACCCACCTTTGTAACGAAGTTGGTGTTGTGTCTACTTCTCGTTCAGGAGGTTCCGAGCTCGAATCTCGATCAGTGTCCCGTCGTGGTGTAGTTGTGGCCGTCAAATCAAAGGTCAAAACCTAAATGGACTGTATTGTAGAGGAATCGGGAATTCTCAAGAGAAGAAAATGTCTGAGGCTTGGGACAGGAATTTGGGACTATTCGTTGTTAATTTGTCTCCATCTTAATCCACACGTTCGGGCGCAATTTGGGACAGGATTTCTATGTTGGACGCACAATTCTTTCTCTTCTCGTGTGAGTTTTTGCGGCTATCTATTTCCTTTGGTCACCAATTGTATCATCTTATTTTAAATAAGAGTCATGAGACATCTGTTTTTCAGACGTGGTTCGGAATAAAGTTTCGGAATAGTCAAATTTTGTAACTATTTAATTGTATTATTTAGATTACATTTTGCTTGAAATTCCTTTCCCAGTCACTTCCAGCATGTCGATAAATTCTTACTTTGTTATATTCAAACAGATTCAAACTATTACTTAAATGTTTTTGATCTTGCACCAATATTCATCACTCTGCATTAAAAAACATATTTACATATCAACATTATTGATTTTTTCGTAGCTATCGTTATTCCTATCTTAATTTTGTCATTGGCCGATTTAATGCCACGTCACAACATTACGTCATATTACGTCATACAATTATTACTTCGGCCTATCACACAATTAAATATATTTTTACTTATTTAAATTACCAAATATATTTACATAATCATTCTTTTTATAAATTTGTAAACTTTTCATATTTTTTTTAATATAACCCAAAACTACTGTTACAGGCTTATATTCATGTATTTAATTTCTTACTCTTAAAGCCAATACATTCTTGTACTCACACTAACTACTAAACTTTGCACATATTAGATATTTACTTATTTATTATCCAATATTTTTATTCCTATTTTACCCTAAGGTATATTAGAAATATAGTTAACAAATTTATGAATATAATACATTTAAAAAAATATAACAAATTTGATATCAAGCTGACAAACAGTAAACATCAAGATGAATCGTTTAGCTTACGAAATATTTTGTTTAAGAAAGTCATGAAATATTGATAAGTTTTGTAATTCATCATAATAAGTGTAAGTGGGTTTTAGAAAGTGTAACTTAAGGATTGAAGCAATAATTCAAATTCGTATCTTTCAAAACAGAAAAGCGGGCAATCAAATAAAATGTTAGGGACATCTTGAAGATGATTTCCACAAATACAATCCGATGTGGATTTGATTTTGAATCAAAATAAGTAAGCTGAAAGTTTGCCATGTCCAGTTAAGAATTGAGTGAGAACATAGGATTAACGAATTTACATTTATGTCTGTCAGAAACTGTTGGGAAATATAAATCCTTGGTCAAAGCACCACAATCACTTTTTAACCAGTATTCATTCCAGTCGCTGATGATAATGTCCTTTAATGTTTGCCTCACATAAGAAATAGGGCATAGAGTGTATGTCTGTGGAAGATTTGAAGTCGCGGCTCTCTTTGGACGTTCATTTCCGGCAATCCCCACGTGTCCTCTGACCCATTTAATACACAGATGAGAACTACATAATAATTGACTTCTTATTTCAGCTGCAATAGGACTGCTGTTTTTGGTATCTTTCAAAGCTGCAATTGCTGCTTGTGAGTCACTGTAAAGGCGAGCGGTACATTGTAAGTTGTTGCACCATTTCACTGCTTCACGGATTGCTAATAATTCAGCTTAAAAAACTGAACACTCCTTGGCAAGTCTGAACATTGGAAGAATGGCATTCTATTGAACGAGAGAATACCACAAACGCACATCCTACTTTAGCATTTTTACTAAGCCCTTCAGTTATCCGAGAGCCATCTGTGTAAATGGAGTACTGGTGATATTCTGCAGCACAATCTTCAAGAAGACTAGAGACACAGGTGGCTGGACGAGAAGCTTGTTTAACTGGTTGTTCAAGTTGCAGGTGTGAAATATGTTGTAGCAAAGCTCGGCCATTTCTATTGTTGTTGATATTTTCCTTATATACACCAGTAAGAAAGATGGGCTCAATATTAGCAATAATGAGCGCTGCTGGAGTGGAGGTGTTGCTTTATCCTCAGAGTATTCTTAAGATGTATGTATCCACGCTGTATCTGTAATAATTTAGTTTGTGACCATCTCTTCTGAAAATACTTTGCAATACTCCTACACAATAGATAACCATAGGTTCAAGCGCCCCTTTATAAATTAACTTCAATAAAGAAGAGTTTAGATCCCATGTTGGTCTCATTAAAGCAGTCAGTGCGGTAAGAAGCCTTCCTGGCTAAATAATCAAGATGACTTCGGAACGTCAGTCGTCTGTCTAAAACAACTCCTATACACTTCAAATTATCCACTAATTTAATCTCTCTATTATTCATGGAGAGAGATAATTCTTCCAAATTTCTTTTCTTAGTGGCTAGCATAGCCAATGTCTATTAAAGTTCAATTTGTTAGCTATACGCCAGGAATGAATGATATGGAGGGCTTCACTGGCTGTCGTCTGTAACTTCTGAAAGCTTGTAGACTTAATAAGTAATAGGGCACCATCAACATATGCGTATAGCTGGTGATTTCCTGGTAATTATTGTGTTATTAAATCATCATATAGTAGAACCCAAAAACTGGGCTACAAATTGAACCTTGTGGACATCCACGAATCATTTGTTTGTTTATTAGACATGATACAAATATGATATGTAGCGCAGGGTCAACCAATTAGGTACTCTCAAGGTATGCGTGGGTATGTATGAGTAAGGATGGCTCTAATTACATTGGAATGCTCCTTTCAAACTGATTTAAAGCAAGCCCACACTGAAAATTCCAAATTCTATAATAGTAAATCTAATATGTAAATTTAGCCACATAATTAGAGTATCATTTTAAACTTGCATGCAAATTTTTAAGTTGCAACACCAAACAGTTAATTAATCATTAATATTTTTTTGTGAAAATATTGTAAAAATTAAAAATTTTCTACGCGTCAAAAAATTTGAGATTTTATGTTGAGTCTATGCTTTTGGCTAGTATAGAGCAATTTTAAAAGACCCACATTATTACTTTTTGGAATACTCTTGTAGAATTTGTTGTAAAATATTTTCCACGTGTTAGCTCTTAAAATTTTGAAAATATTAACCTATTTTATTACTCAACACCATTTAATTTTCAAAAAATGAATATTGTCACGCGATCATTGGAACGCCCTATAGAACCAGCTGTGAGCGGGCGAGCAGGGGAGGTCCGTGTTAGCCACGCCCCCCCTCGTTTGTCTTATAGTGGTGACAGGCGGTGGCTGGAAGAAAAAACATCATTGTGCCGTCTGTTTCTGTTCCACCTGTGTTCTCGAACTTACAGGATATTTCCTCTAATCTGGAACCTTCCGATCGACCCGCTGGCCCTATATAAGCAGCACGTCGAGTTAGTCAGTCAGTCAGTGAGACAGTTAGTGTTTGACGTGCTAGCAAAGGAGCGCCGTGTTAATGAACGAGAAGATTGTGCAACGGAAGACTTTACGTAACTGTGTATGTGCATCGGAGTTTACGTAATCGCGAGTACAAGTGAAATTGTAACGGACGAACTGGTGAATTGTAATTGTGTGCAGCACGTAATTCTGTGTAATTGGCAAGTGTCAAACTGTAAGTCGGTAGAAATAAAGAACATTGTTGAGTTTGTGTAATTGGACTTTTCATTTCACGAACCCACAAAGTCACAGTATTAACAAAAAAGGGGGAATCTGAAGTTTCTTGCTTATATATTGTGTACCTATCCTGTAAGTTTCACCAGGTTAAATAAAAAACTTTGCCGTGTGGAGCATTTTGTATACTGAAAAGTGTTAGAAAAAAAGTTTCTCAGAAAATCAATTTTAAAGTCATGATTGTTACTTTTAACGATTGTTAAAGGTCTCTTTAAATTGTTACGTGAAGGCCTAAAATGATGCAAATGATATAAAATAGCATGCCAACTATTACTACATACTCTATGCTACCAAAAGTGTCAAAATAGAAAGTTCCATGATTAACAACATTTTCGGTGTAGCTTTGCCTTAATGACTGTTTTTTTTTATCATCACATCAAACTCGAAGTTGCCGGCGAAGGTTATCAATATTTAACTGTTCAGAGTTACCGTATGTAGACTGCTCAGTACGCGATAACACTTAAGTAGTTACGTTTGAACCGATGGGTATCTTTTCTCATCACTTCTGCTCTGGCCGCGACCAAGATAGAACAAGAGGACTGTTAATCGGCCTCCAGCCGCGGTCTGTGTGTCCTTACTGGGCACAGCTGCGTGTGTGTGTCACCTTCACCTCTAATAACCCTCTTTATTCATCTAGCAGACCAGCAGAAGAATCGAGTCGTCCAGGTCTACCCAGACGGATTGTTTGCTGCCCAGCACCTAGCCGCTTATTGCGTCTTTATCTGGGCAGTATAATAGAGTCGTCTTTGTCTCAGGCGGTTGTCTTAGGCAGCGGTATGTCTAGCCTTGTGTGCGCTGTCGCTCCGTGGCGGGTACGCGCCCAGTGCTGGCTGCGCTCTTCCGCCTGCCTGGGAGGCATCTGAGCACAGTCCGCTTAAAAGGCTAGAGGGAAAGGAACAGTGTTTAGGTAGTGGACTTACCAAGCCCATTTCTGGGCTTGGGGGTTTGAAGTCAGGGGAATGTGGCCCTGTTCAGTTCTGGTTACCCAAAGCATCTTTGGGAAACCGGTAGCTCGGTCGGCGGCGAGGAACACTGTGGTCGTAACGGCCAAGGGTGTTCACCAAGATATTGGGATGGCAGTCTAGCTTATTCTATCTTTCCCGCACCACGTCCACAATGTACGGGACTCCGGAGTAGGTGTGAAGGATGTGGGACGGGAATCTACGCCCGGTATCGTAGGTCATGCGCAGTGCCCTGTTCTGGACGCACTGTAGTCTGCGAATAGTTGTCGGAGCCGCTGATCCCCAGACTTCGCAGCAGTACAGAATCAGGGGCGGTATAATCGCCCGATACAGGCGTAGTTTGAGGTGCGTTGACATGGTGGATTTAAGTACAGGGTACAACTGCCTTAGTGCTGCATGCCCTTGTCCGGCTTTGACCCGGACGTGAGGTACGTAGGTGAGACCGCGATCGAGGAGTACGCTAAGGTATTGGGCAGTTCGAACACAGGGGATTTGCCTCTGCCTCAACCTCAGCGACCAATCCGGTAGCCTAGCTCGGACCTTAGCCAGGAGAAGAGCGGAGCTCTTCTCGGGGCTAGTGACCATCCTCCACTTCTCACTCCAACGGCTCGGAGCTGGCGTAGCTCCTTTGTGACTATTTTGCCCATTGTGATTATTAGTCTCTGGTCAGGCCATTATTAAGGGTCTGAAGAGTACCTTTTCAAACGGAGTCAAACGCTACCCCTTTAGAACTCTGCTAAGAACACTGTTTCTTGCGTTTCTTTTGTTAAAACAACTATTCAACCTAATGCACCTGCCTGCACGTGTTCTAACAAAGATACACAATTTCTTTGAGATGCATTATGATCCATGCTTTAATTTCGGTACCATATTTAACGGATGCTGGCTAAATTTAATAGCTGATTAAACATTAAAACGATTTACAATTTAAAACTAACTTGTTGCCACGAACATGTTTCAATCTTCTCACTGCTATTTTCAATTGTCTTTTTCAAAACGGTCCACCAACTCCTTTAAGCGCACTGGAAGGCTATTTTTACCCAGACAAAGCTAATTTTTACCAATATTAAAATTCGAATATATAGAAAACTAAACATTATCAGAAATTGAAATTCGGTACGATTACTGTATAAGGATGTGTGCATTTAACTACTGTATAATATTTAAATTACTTTCATATAGGTCTATGCAAAAGGGGCATAAATCACACCGTTGATCCTGAAAAAATGTTGCACCCTATACTTCCGGTGCTATTTACTTGTAGGAATTTAAAGCTACATGCACCAAGTTTTATTATAAATAACCTAAGATACAGTTTTATCATATAGGCTAAATAAAAATCACATATAGTTTATACTATGCACGTGAAAAATTAATTAGTTTTGAGTTAAAAAAAGATAATATTTTCAAGGACTGAATATTTGTTTTCATCCATTTTATAAATCACATGATTATATATTGTGACTTTGTGGGTTCGTAAAATTAAAGGCAAATTGCACAAACTCAAAATGTTCTTTATTTCCACCAAATTAATGTTGAACACTTGCTAATTACACAGAATTACGTAGCGCACACAATTAGAATTTACCAGTTCGTCTGTGACAGGTCCACTCTGCACTCTCAATTACGCACAACTCCTCCGATGCACGTACACGGTCTTCCAGTCCGTTCGCTCACTGAGCGCTCCTCACGGCTGCTCACCAAGAACTGACTGACTCGCCAACTGCAGGCCTTATATGGGGAAGATCACCGTTTTTGGAAGGTTCGCGGCGCCCACAATTATCCCGAGGTTTCGAGACGTCTGGTGGGAGGGGAAGGAGACGGTACAGGGCCCGTGCCGCTCTCCTAATCATCCCTTCAGTTAGTGACAGGAGACAAATTGGTAGGCGTGGTTATAGAGATTTCCGTCGTTTGGGTAACAATATGTTAGCTAAATGTGTTCAAGGAACATTTACAAATAACCACTACAAATTTTGTGTCATTATCTTTTATAGTTTTTGAGAAACATGCACCTAAAATATGAAAAATAAAGGTTTTGGGAAATCACGATCAAAGATTAAGCACCATTCTCAGGAAGTGGGCGTATCACTACGCCGCCATGTTTAAATTGACGAATTAGAGGGCTTTAATACCAGCTGACAACCTGTGTTTTATATATATATAGTGACTTTGTGGGTTCGTGAAATGAAAAGTCCAATTACACCACTCCAAAATGTTCTTTATTTCCACCGACTTACAGTTTAACACTTGCCAATTACACAAAATTACGTAATGCACACAATTACAATTTACCAGTTCGTCCGTTACAACTTCACTTGTACTCGCGATTACATAAACTCCGATACACATACACAGTTCGTACAGTCTTCCGTTGCACAATCTTTTCGTTCACTAACACGTCACTGACTAACTCTTACACCAAGAACTGCGACTGTCTCCTCACTCACGCTCACTAACCAACTGACCAACTGACCCCCATCTGTCTGCAACCCCCCTTTATATAGGAATATCGCCGCCTTCCAGTGTCCGCGGGAATGTTCCAGTAAAAGAAGGATCGAGAACCAGGTGTAAGAAAAACAGACGGCAAAGTCATGTTTTTCTCCTGACCACCGCCTGTCACCACTATAAGACGGACGAGGGGGAGGTGTGGCTAACCGAACCTCCCCTGCCTTCCGCTCCCAGCTGCTTCCACAGGGTGTTCCAGCGTTCGTGTGACACTGCTCCCTCCTCAAAGCTGTTCGCCCCGAACAGGACCATCGTAGCGTGCGAGGCGGTCCAGGTGTACCACCAGCATCCGCTCGGAGTCTCAGCCAGAAGTAGCGCTGCCGTAGTTTGTGAATCCTTCGGTTCGCTTCCAGGTGTCCTCCTGAAGTACCGGCGTGCTCTTCCTCCAAGAATTCCGGGACCTTGCTCCGGGGAAGTACCAACTGTTCTCTCTGCGCCTTCCCATCGGGTGACTCCCATACCCGGAACAGCACGCCCTCTCTGGTCTTCAGCGAGTCCCATTGGGCCCAGTGCGACTTGTAGGTGGCGCTCCTCGGTGCGTTGTCCTCCCAGGTTGGTCTCGTCCCTGCGTCCACTTCTCTCAAGAGTGGCCCCAACTCTGCGTCCGCCAGCTGCTCCCTCCTCAGGCCTGCGCTATCCCAGCCTTCAGCAGGCACTGCCACAACTACTCGGACTGCTGCGACACGCTCCTTCTCTTCCACTCTTGTGCGCTCATGGCCGTCCTGGATCTGCGATAGGACACCTCCAATGCAATGGTCGCTAGCGTCGGTGTCCACAATGAAGGCGCCACCCGGTTGTGGGAAACCCAAATTTGGAGCACTGCACAGGGTCCCCTTCGGGTGCTGGAAAGCGTCTTCGGCGTCTTCCGTCCACACATAAGGCCGGCTTTCCTCCGTCAGGCGGGTGAGGGGTTTTGCGATGTTGTCGGCCTTTTCCTCTAAATCATTAAGGCGGTCGTCTACTTGACCCTTCCGCTTGCCCAGGTTCGTGACGTCATCCCTCACGCCGGCCAACCGTTCCTCAAACTTTGCGGCAAGAGCCTCGTTCACCGCCTTCATTTCTTCCGTCTTCTCCGTGAGGTTATCGTTAGCCGTCTTCGTTTCTTCCAGCTTTGCGGCCAGGTTGTTTTTTGCCGCTTCTATTTTCGTTGTTAATTCGGCCTTCATTTCTTCCATCTTCCGGGTGATGTTGTCCTTGGCCGTCTTCATTTGTTTCAATTCGGCGGTGATGTTGTCGTTTGCCGCTTCTGTTTTTGCAGCGAGGTTTTCATTTGCCGTCTTCATTTCTGTCAGTTCCGCCTTCATTTCCATCATCTTCTCCAAAATTTTCTCCAATGCCGCGTCCATGGTTGTAATGTTCGGTGATGTTATCTTCCCGCTTCCTGACACCAGTGTGACTTTGTGGGTTCGTGAAATGAAAAGTCCAATTACACCACTCCAAAATGTTCTTTATTTCCACCGACTTACAGTTTAACACTTGCCAATTACACAAAATTACGTAATGCACACAATTACAATTTACCAGTTCGTCCGTTACAACTTCACTTGTACTCGCGATTACATAAACTCCGATACACATACACAGTTCGTACAGTCTTCCGTTGCACAATCTTTTCGTTCATTAACACGTCACTGACTAACTCTTACACCAAGAACTGCGACTGTCTCCTCACTCACGCTCACTAACCAACTGACCAACTGACCCCCGTCTGTCTGCAACCCCCCTTTATATAGGAATATCGCCGCCTTCCAATGTCCGCGGGAATGTTCCAGTTAAAGAAGGATCGAGAACCAGGTGTAAGAGAAACAGACGGCACAGTCATGTTTTTCTCCTGACCACCGCCTGTCACCACTATAAGACGGACGAGGGGGAGGTGTGGCTAACCGAACCTCCCCTGCCTTCCGCTCCCAGCTGCTTCCACAGGGTGTTCCAGCGCTTGTGTGACACTATATATATATCATTATATATCATTTTAAACCTGAAGAATTGTATAATTTTTAACATTAAAAACAAAAAATGGATTTTTTGAGACCCATCAACCTCCCAGTGCTCTTAAACACAATATGACCAACTGCCGCTGAACAATCAGGGTGTTATTTGGATAAGGCTTTATTCGGGACTTTCCCTTTCTCTGAATGATCACTGTTAGACAACTCTAAGCCCTAAAGACCATTGACTCATTTGCGAATCATTTCACTCACTTTATTCATCATCCGATATGACTTAACTTTGGAGGAGGTTAGTTAAAAACAGACATAACCCAGCTACTAGACTCAAAGTAGAGTCAGAATAAACGTTCTTAAGGAAAACTTATTATTCTCCAGTTGTGATTACAAATTTTCTTATTGTCTTTTCACATACAAGCTGAGAAACACAGTTAAACACAGAAAAAAGGATAAAGGCTTGCAATGAAATAAGTTGTAAGCTAATTAAAAATCCAAGCCAGTAGCAAAGAAAAAAACGAATTGGATTTAACGTAATTGTTTGATTTAAACATAATCACATTCTTGTGTAGTAGATTTTGTAAATCTCTTAAGTTTACCAGTTTTACAAGCCATTCATTATAAGTGTGAACTTGTTTACGAGTGAGTGAGTGAGTGAGTGTGTGGTGTTTTAGGGCCCGTCGACAACAAGGTCATTTGGGCCCCACTTGTTTACGATGTCACTAAAAGAGTGGGTGGGTAAATCAAGGGGGTGAGTGAGTGAGTGTGTGGTGTTTTAGGGCCCGTCGACAACAAGGTCATTTGGGCCCGAAGTCAACATTAAAACCTAAAAGCTACACTAATTAAGCTCTAAAGGTAAAATAAAGCTTAAGGGGGGATGCATGCAAATATTCAGAGTCATACATAAATAACCATAACATCCAAAGTTTTTAAGTTAGAGAACTGAAACTTAGTATACGTATTTAAAATAATACAGTTAATATGCACAATTGTTTCCATAATTTTCCATTCTTTATAACTACTGCTACATATTTTTTCTATATGCAGAGATATTTACAAACTTAAGCCCATTTTTGTTTTTCAAAATTTACATATGCTATTTATTCTGAAATTTGATATGTTATTTTAAAACACACTAAAATGAATTTGTTGGACTTAGACTTCTTATTGAAGCTGTATAGAATTTAAAAAAATGTTAATCATATGCATCCTTTAAAAATTAAAGTAATTTCAAATATTTTGTAAAATCACATTGCATCTGTAGCTTAATCTTAAATTCTGGAAACAACAAAATGTTTATTGTGGTATAAGAAAGGTGTGTGCCAAAATGCATCACTGTTGATGAAGTAGTTTGAGACAAAAATGGGTTGAAGTTGCAGAAAATGCAAGTTACGGGGAAAGGCAATTAAAAATACAATAAGTATTATTCAGTTTGCCTTTTAATTTTAAGTCAGAACTTCCCATATCCATAGTCTGTATCCTCATTCTGGTCCTCTTCAGCCTTTCTTTTTAAATTCCTCTTCTGTCTTGCTTCTTTCTGCATTAATTTCATAGCTCTTTCTGCACCAGCGATGCGAATGTTGTCGATACTCTGCAAAATTGTTTCCATAAACACACCAGGTTGATAGACTAACTGATGCATAACTTTCTTTCTGCTAACATTCCCATCATTAAACACTATTCAGCATCAAATGTAGCAATTTTCACCACTATGGAAGACACAAATGATGTTTTGGGACACCTTTTCCATATTAGACTGTTGAGACTTTCATTTGGGTTTTGTGTCTCTCAATAGAGACATTTGTTTAGTAAGTCTGGGTGTGCTAAGAATTGGTAGGTGGGCTTTATAGATTCCAAGACAGCTGATGGAAGACTATGTGTTGCTACTATGCTACTATGCAACACTAGGGCATTTAATTTTTTAAAGGTACATACAAACCACGTACAGTCATAATATTTTGGTGTTTGATAGCTAACACTATATACTATTTTACAAAATGATAAATAATTAGATTTTTTGAACATTTTCTCGTACGTTCCCCCTTAAACTGGTTCGTTCAGAATTCTGTCATTTGAGTTCGATTGAATGTACTAAATTAATACATTTAAAATTAGTTGACAAAGTTTCTCGTGGAATTTTGTGTGTTGGTATGATGATTATTTCTTACAATAAGTTGCACCATGGAAAAAAACACTGTCTGCAAACATTTAAAGCAAATAATAATGTTTATATTTTTGCTTTTGTGTGGGTTTCTAGCTTGGTCGTAATCTTCTTGTGTTTCTTGTTAAACTACATACTGTTTATATATAATTGATAAGTTTTGTGTGCCATTTAACATTTATAAAGGTATTTTATACACCAAAACTTGCACATAACTGTTATATAGTTTAAAGGTAAAACATTCTTTGAAACAACTGACCTCTTGTTGACTGTGCACATAGGACCATGAATAGTCTAAACGTTACATGGGAAGAAACATCTAAACATAACACAACAATGAGAACATGCTTGAGGCCTGATGTGTTAAGAAAACTAATGCCTGTGTACCAAAGGCTGGAATCAGATGAAATCCTAAGGAGATGTACAAGACACAAATGTAAGACACAAAATGCAAATGAAAGTTTACATAACATGAAATTTAATAATTGCCCAAAAGAAATATTTGTTTCAAAAAAGAGACTTCAGCTTGCTGTGATATCAGCCATCAGTGAATTCAATTTTGGTTGTTCTGCCTCACTCAAGCTGCAGTCAGACATAATGGACACAGATTTCACCAGCATCTCTAAAAATTAGCCAAGGGAAGGACCAAGTATGCTCACTTCATTCAGCAATTTCTGCGAAGGTAACTCCTACAACATCCAGAAGGAAACTGAAATTGAAGAACTCTGCTGCAGAAGAGAGAAGGAAGAGGCAAGAGGGTCAAACTTATCTATCTGGAGGGTTTTAGTCTGCTTCAAGGCATGTAGCTGAGAAGGAAAATGTTTTGGATTTTAACATTTGATTTACTCAGTTATGGTTTTTTCAAAAAAATATTGTCATTCAAAATATTCCACACAATGCAGTTTTGATTCAGTCCCCTCTAAACTTTACAACACATGTTCTTAGAAAGCATACAAATGTTTGTACCATATGAATTTTTAATATTCATTATATTTTTAAAGTTTTTGATATAAAAAGCCAAAGGTTTAATTATTTTTTGGCTTTTTTGCTTGCTCCACACCTGATTATTTCCTCTGGAACTAAAGGCAGTATAAGAAATTTATATGATAGATCTTTCCTTCATAACCATCTGAATATTTTTAGAAATATAAAAAGCAACATTTTTAAAATTTTCATCAGTTGGAGCGGTTTGAATTTTGCCCAAATTTTGAATTCAACAAATTAATTACTCAAAAGCTGTTGAAGACAAAAACCAAATTTTGAATTCTGTGTCCATTATGCGTCGGAACTAAGTGGTAAAAAGTCCAGCAAGATTGGTGGAAAATTGCTGGATTTGGAGTTTTCGGTGCTGCATCCCCTTAGATGCGTATTTGTCGCATCTTACATTTATTACCCTTTACAGAGTGGAACCGGTTAGTTGCTGCAAATAGCAGTGCACACTTCCGAGGCTGAAATACGGGATGTCAGTCATTCTTTATTCAGCGGACACCTTTAAAGATTTATCTATGCAAAAGCCGTATACAATGGATAAGCGAACAGGTCAGATGGCATAAAGGATTTGACACATGAATGTCAAACAAAGCTTTAAGTATTTATTGAGTCAAATAGCAAATACGTACACACATAAGGGATAAACTCTTTCGTCTGGGGAAAGCAGCGAATAGTGAAAAATGCACTCGGTAAAAGGAATTGCCACTCTTCTACAGCAGTTACCCAAAGAGGAATGTGTACGTGAAGAAGTTCAAAACTCCAGTATGTGAAATCAAAAGTCGTTTTAGACTTACTATTGTGAGTTAGCAAGTATAACTAATATTGAAGAATAGCCTTAACTTAAATGTAATAATTTTAAAACATGTAACTCGCTGATGCACAATTATATACTACGAGGGCTGTTCAATAAAGAACGATCACAAGTTTTTTGACAACGTACCGTTATCCATCCTCAATTTTGATGGTCCTTCTCAAAATAGTCTCCCCTGAATGCGATGCAATTGTCCCAGCGTTTCTGCCAGTCTTCAAAAACATACTGGAAACAATTTTTGAGAGATCCTTCAAAATAGCCTCGGCAGCCATCACCACTGCTTCTGATGATGGATAATGCCTCCCACGATGGCGTTTCTTCAAGTTAGGGAATAGAAAAAAGTCACATGGGGCTAAATCCGGACGATAGGGAAGGCGAAGGATGGATAGAGTCAACATAAAAAATTCAATGCCATGGCCGGGATTTGAACCACGGATCGCCTGGTCTTCAACCATTCGCTCTAACCCATTTAACTATCATGGCCAACGTGCCGTCCTGACATTAAATTCTCCATTTGACTCATATTTCCTCGGTAGACCACTAGGGGCTCTCGCATCCGAGATACATCGCTTAGGTAGACCTACTATCGTAAGTACTTGTGTCCCAGGCTTAATCATTTAACTCTTATTATTTTAGTTAATTGATGAAAATTAATCATTTCTCCACACTAGCCGTTTACAGGCTAAGGTTTTTGATGGATAGAGTCAACATGAAAAATTCAATGCCATGGCCGGGATTTGAACCACTTATCTCCTGGTATCCGTCCAGGCGCTCTAACCCATTTACCTATCGTGGACAACGTGCCATGTTGGATGCACTTCACGTTGATTTTTGCAAGATATTCAGCAAAAACATTGGCAATATGCGGCCGCACATTATTGTGGTGCAGCATCCAGCCTGCTTCCGGGAAATGTGGTCTTTTGCGCCTGATATGGACTTGCAATGTTTTCGGGACATTCCTTAAGTATTGTCCAGTTACTGATATGTGTGCAGGTACAACATGCTGATAAACCATTCCATGAATGTCGAAGAATGAGATGACTATAACTTTCCCAGCAGAAGCAACCACTTTTGCTTTTTTGGGGGTTGTTGATGAAGGAGATTCCCACACTGAGCTTTGCTGTTTGCTCTCAGGATCAAAATGATGCAGCCAAGTTTCATCAGCAGTAATTACGTTTGAAAAAAGCTCCGGATCTTCCTTTAACATCAACTTTAACTGTATGCAGACCTGTATGCGAACGTCCTTTTGTTCGGGAGTCAACAGTCTTGGAACCCATCGCGCACACAACATGTCTGATATGTAATGTTTCTTTCACCAACGTGTGGGTGGCATCCAATGTAGTGTTCAGTATTTCAGAAAGTGATCTTAAGGTAATTCCTCGATCCTGTCTCACAATGGCAGCAGCAGTGTTGATGTTTTCTTCCGTAAGAGCAGTACACACATTCCTTTGAAATTGTTTTTCTCCCCACTTTAAAAATTTTAAACCACCTTCGAGCTGTACTGTGGGGAAGAACAGACTTTCCACAGGCCTCCTGTAACATTGTATAGACATCAACTGAAGATTTTTTGAGACGAAAGCAGAACTTCAAAGCCACATATTGTTCCTCGTAGGTTACCTCCGTTGCAGCGGTGACACTGAACATGTCCGAACTTGCCTGGTTATCACAGGCGAGATACAGGTGTACAAATAATGCAACTACGACGTCGTGTTTGTTTCACATTAAGCTAACAGAGTATAAGAGGGTTGAATTTTAGTGCCAAAAATTATTACCCTAAAAAGTCGTGATCATTGGTTATTGAACAACCCTCGTTTAGTTCATATTGGCATGCTTAAAATTAGCTTAATAAACTATGCCATTACTTTTTTTTAAAAAATCTGTCCCCGAGATATATTCTTAACTGGTATGTACAATTTTTCACCTCTAATTAGACTTCATGATTCAGACTGATGTTGGGATTTTCTCAAAATATCATCCCGCTTACTGTCAGCGCAATGGAGATCTTTACATTTTAAACGTAAGGAAAATCTTTACATATACCATGCGCTCAGTTTGCTCTTCTGCCACCACTACACAAAAAGGCGGGCGGGGCTACAAATCACGTGATTCTAGAGTGCACAACAGCAACTTCTTTTCATTAGTAGCCCAGGTCTCGATCTGCCTCTAGTATTTGCTGTACAGCAATTTCTTTATTGTATGTTGTCATCCGACTTTTTTATATCAGTGTTATTTTTAAAGGTATGTATTTCCACATCCAATACCCAAAATATGACGCACTAAGCTCTCTTGTGAGGAAAAGACTTGTGCTTTAACTCTGTTAGAGGTAGATACGGTGATAATGTGTGTAGCCTCTGATCTAAAGGTTTCAAGACAAGCCATTTACGACCTAATAAACACAGCAGCACCTTCTACACGAGGCACCACACCAACTTCAAAGTCAGGCTCAATGGTATAAAAAAGACTTCTCCAAGGACTGATGACTTTCTAAAACGTGAAGTGATAGCTAATCCATGGATTACAGCAGCAGGTTTAAGAAAGGTATCATCCAGAACTGTTCAAACGTGTTCCAATCCTGACCCTTCAAAATGACTTAGGTTTACCAATTTGGTGTGCTGCAAAGAAGCCTCTTCTAATGGAGTTATGATGAAGAACTGCAAAACATATCAGCACTTGACATCAGAGGACTGAAGCAAAATAATATTTTCTGATGAAAGTACTTTCAAATTGGTCAGAGGGAAGTCCAAAAATGTGAGAAGGCCGAAATATCTGTCACGATATGATCCAAAGTTTACGGTCAAAACTTGTTAAATATCCAGGTAGTGTGATGGTATAGGGTGCCTTTACTGGTAATTGTGGTAGAGGTGACTGTACTTTCTCTCTAAAACTGCAACAATGAATGGAAGTAAATATCCAAAAGTGTTACAACAGCATTTGGTCAGACTTTGGCCAATTCATCAGGGTCAGTTCTTTATGCATGATGGTGCCCCTGCTCACAGAACAAAGATGGCACGTGTACTTGAGCGGCCTGGCAATTCTCCTGACTTATATCCAATAGAAAACGCTTGCGATCAAATGAAAAATAGAATGGAAGAGATGCAACCATCAAATACTAAGGAGCTGCAGCAGCTGATGAAGAAGTTATGGGTGGAAATGGACAAAAATACTTTAAAAATCTAGCAGATTCGATGCCCAGGAGGCTTATGAGGGTGATAGAAGTTAAGGGAGGTATGACCAAATACTAACAGTACAGGTAAGTTCAAAATAAAACCATTAGCTAGTGTTTGTTGTTTTATTACCATTTAAATATTTCCATTGCGGCCACTGTATATTCAAGATCTACTCGGGAATCAAGCCAGGTGAAAAGACGATTAGAAATCGACATTTTGGAAGCGTACCATTCTCCTATCATCAGGATATTTTTAAGAAAGGTTAAATGTTAGTGAAACATAAATCAGCATCATATAAGGTTCATTTTGATAAAAGGTATCATGTATAAACGAATTGCTATTGCTAAATTAAGAAGATTGTTATTTAATTAAGTTTTAGTTAGTAATTAAAACATTACTTTGTTTATCATTTACATACATCAGGAAAATTAAAATAAAGCAGGTTCATGTTAAATCTAAGAGTACATCACAATGTTAATAAAAAGCACTATAGAAATTATAAAAAGCTTATTATGATATTTATTATTAGTCTCAAAAATTAATCCTCCACTGCCATATGAATCATAAGGTTATGAGTAAACAAAATGTATGTATAGAGTCGACATGAAAAATTCAATGCCATGGCCGGCATCTGAACCACGGATCTCCTGGTTCCCGTCCAGTCCTTCTTAACCTTTGAGCTACCATGGCCAACGTGCCGTCCTGACCTTAAACTCTCCATTTGACTCGTATATTTCCCCGGTAGACCACTAGAGACTCTCGCATCCGAGATACACCTTTTGTGGCGACTTACTATTGTAAGTACTTGAGTCCCAGGCTTCATCATTTAACTCTTACTGTTTTAGTTAATTGGTGGAAATTAATCATTTCT
Organism: Mantis religiosa; assembly: GCA_030765055.1. Taxonomy (NCBI): domain Eukaryota; kingdom Metazoa; phylum Arthropoda; class Insecta; order Mantodea; family Mantidae; genus Mantis; species Mantis religiosa. The sequence continues at coordinate 129,754,757 of CM060958.1, forward strand.
TCACACTAGCCGTTTATAGGCTAAGATTTTTGATGGATAAAGTCGACATGAAAAATTCAATGCCATGGCCGGGATTTGAAAAACGGATCTGCTGGTTTCCGTCCAGTCGCTCTTAACCTTTTAGCTACCATGGCCAACGTGCCGGCTAGTGTGGAGAAATGATTAATTTCCATCAATTAACTAAAATATTAAGAGTAAAATGATGAAGCATGGGACTCAAGTACTTACGATGTAAGTCGCCACAAACGGTGTATCTCGGATACGAGAGCCCCTAGTGGTCTACCGGGGAAATATACGAGTCAAATGGAGAATTTAATGTCAGGACGGCACGTTGGCCATGGTAGCTCAATGGGTTAGAGCGACTGGACGGAAACCGGGAGATCCGTGGTTCAAATCCCGGCCATGGCATTGAATTTTTCATGTCGACTCTATACATCAAAAACCTTAGCCTATAAACGGCTAGTTTGGAGAAATGATTAATTTTCATCAATTAACTAAAATTTATGTATTTCAGTTTACAAAAATAATCATACACTAAAGTTACCTAGGATAAGAAATAAAAGGAGTTAGAAAAGAAACGAACTTCAACTATAATTAAAACATTTTAAATACATATTTAATGAGCTTACTAAACATTATCTGGCAGCATTTTTGAACACTTTGTTTAGAGGTTAGTGAAAATTATTAGAAGACTACATTACGTATGGTTCGTTATTTGAATTTTTCAGAATACGCAGTAATTTCTTCCATAATTTGCCATTATTTAGGAAAGCTAAAATTTGAACACTATGTAGCTATATTTTAACTTATCCTGTACAGAGGTAAAGAATAATTCCTTATTCAAAGAGCCATTATAAACCTTATATTAAATAATAGATAGACTTGCTGTATTATACCTAATCAAAAATGTTTTGTTTTTTTTCATCAATAATGTACAAAAGCATTTTTGATAGTCAACATGAAAAGTTCAATGCCATGGACGAGATTTGAACCACGGATCTGCTGGTTTCAATCCCGTCGCTCTAACCCATTGAGCTACCATGGCCAACTTGCCGTCATGACATTAAATTTTACATTTGACACGTATATTTCCCCGGTAAACCACTAGAGGCTCTCGTATCCGAGATACACCGTTTGAGGCGACTTACTATCGTAAGTACTTGAGTCCCAGGCTTCATCATTTAACTCTTGTTATTTTAGTTAATTGATGGACATTAATCATGTCCTCATACTAGCCGTATATAGGCTAAGGTTTTTGATAGATAGAGTCAAAATTAACCAGAGTTAACCACCAGATCTGTGGTTCAAATCCCGGCTATGGCATTGAATTTTTAATGTTGACTCTATCGAAAGCCTTAGACTACATACGGCTAGTGTGAGGACATGATTAATTTCCATCTATTAACTAAAATACAAAGGCATTGCTGAAGATCTCCGGCCCTCATAGCCATGATCGCTAGGGCCTATTATTTTAGCGTTCCGCCGTGAGAGGGTCGTGGGTTCGAATCCCACCCTGGACATAGGTGTTTATATGTGTAGTGAATATGTGTGAAACTATGGAAAACAGACAGGAGAATAAACGTAAATTATGGAAAAAAGACAAGGGAAAGATATATATCTATATAAGAGGGTGGGTCAAAAGGTAATGCCTCCTATTTTTTGTCCCTTAAGTAAGTTATGTGAAAACTTTGAACTTGGCGCAGTTGCTCAAACTTTCTTCTCCAATCCCCTGCAGTAATAACTTTCTAAGTCAAGAGGTGGCAGCACTGCATCCTCTTGCAAAATGACTGACATCGACATTCATATTAGACAGCGTTCTGTGGTTGAATTTTTGACAGCGGAAGGTGAAACACCAATTCGCATTCACGAAAGGCTAAAAAAATGTGTATGGTGATGCAACGGTGGATGTCAGCACTGTTAGACGATGGGTTCATCGCTGTAACGAAGTTGAAGGGCAAACACCATTGGCAGATGAAAAGCGAAGCGGCAGGCCGGTGTCCGCAGTGACTCCATGCAACATTCAGCAAGTCGATGACATCATTCGTAGTGATCGCCGGGTAACAACAGGTGAATTGTGTCGCATTACCTCCCTCAGTAAAGGCAGTGTGATGACGATTATTCAACAACTGGGTTACTCAAGAATTTGTTCACTTTGGGTACCAAGAATGTTAACCGCTCAAAAGAAAGAAACAAGGAAAACAAAAGACTCCGAACACTTGCATCGCTTCAATTTGGAGTGAGAGGAGTTTCTGGAAGAAATTCTTACTGGATACGAAACGTGGGTTAATTTTTTTGAACCTGAATCAAAGAGATAGTCAATGGAATGACATCACACAACCGTCACCGAAGGGAAAATAAAAATTCAAAACTCAGCGGTCGGCAGGGAAAGTTATGGCGACAGTGTTTTGGGATGCAGAGGGTGTGCTTATGATTGATTTTTCTGGAGCTGGGGTGCACAATAAATTCTGTCCGATACGTCAGAACTCTCAAAAAGCTTAAAGAATATCTTCGCCAATTTCGCCCAACAAAAACTATGGTGGATGTTCTTCTTTTGCATGAGAATGCAAGACCACACACCAGCCGTTACACTACTGCAGAAATTGAGAAATTGGGATGGAAGGTCTTACCTCACCCCCCATACAACCCTGACCTGGCACCATCAGACTTTCATCTGTTCGGGCCACTAAAGGAAGCTCATCGTGGGATTCGTTTTGAAGTTGAGGAGGCTGTGAAAACGTCCGTGCGTCAATGGCTTAGGAAGCAAGACCGTGTGTTTTACCACACTGGAATACATGCCCTAGTTAAAAGGTGGACCAAAAGTGTGGAAAAGGACGGAGATTATATTGAATGGTGACAAATTAATCGCCAATGTTGTAGTTTTCATGCTATGTAAATTGGATTCAATTTTCTTGGTAATTAAAAGAGAAAAAATAGAAGGCATTACTTTTTGTCCCACCCTTGAACATAGATGGATATTTTAATTATAAGAGAAGATGTCTTGAAAAATACATGCAGTTAACTTAATAGTTTTCCATCACTTAACATTGCCAAAAGAAGACATTTGGTCTCCCCGTAAGTGTTACGTACATGATCGTGCTGGAAGCGTTAATCTATCAGTAGATGAAACATTCAAGGAAGCATGATTACGTGCCGGTACGACTAAATATTGAAGTTGACCACGGTGTCTAGTGCATGGAACGAAACAAAGAACTGGCTGGACAATTGTATCATTTCACGTCAGCTTTGAGATACAACACGCATCAAGGACTGTTGTTAACATGATACTGCAGCACAGCAAATTATGTTTCCCCATCCCAAGCAAACAGCAGTATGTTTTACCTGACGTAACATGTGAAACGTTTTAAATATTTAACAAAGCGAGTCATTTATCGGATTAGGTAATCTATCGACTGTATGCTGGAAAGGGAATGGGGTAATTAATGTTAAATATCTATACACTGCCCTGCACCATTCAATTGCTCTCAATTTTAGGCCCGATCCAGTAGTTGTAGATAAGGCATTAAAGTTGTTAGTCATTAACGAGATCAATAAACAAATGTAATTTCTGTTTTCGTCATAAGAGCGTTTTAGAATTAAGATTTTACTTTATAATATTTTAATATTCTAATTCTTTACGTGTTTCATGTGTTAGCTTTATCTCTTGAAACTGTTGTTTATGGTTGGCCCCAAACCAAAGTAATGTTGATTAAAATTATAAAAATGTAAAACGTTTGTGTAGTATAATACGAAAGTCATTATGAATGTAAGTGAAAAACAAGAAACATAAGTTAGAGACGAAGAATGGATATATAATCCCTTTTTCCCACTGTAATTGTCGGGTGAGCGTACAAAACCATCCGAATGAATGTGTGTCAGGACTTAAAAACAGAGATTGCACGTGATCCAAACTTCTTGAACAAAGTCATTACAGGGGATGAGAGTTGGTGTTACGGGTATGACTCAGAAACCAAGCAAGCGTCAAACCACGGGAGGAACCCCACCTCTCCCAGACCAAAAAAAAAAAAAAAAAAAAAAAAAAAAAAAAAAAAAAAAAAAGCAAGGCAAGTGAGGTCAAATGTGAAGACGATGATCACTGTCTTTTTTTATGTTCGTGGAATTGTGCATCGGGAGTTCGTATCCCCTGGCCAGACTGTTAACCAGCACTTTTACTTGGATATTTTAAGGCGTCTGCGAGAGGATGTGAGGAAAAAACACCCGGAATTCTGGCGATCAGGTAACTGGTTTCTGCATCACGACAACGCTCCAGCACACACGGCCTTACGAGTGACCCAGTATTTGTCATCTCAGAGGTGGTCTGTCGTTCCACACGATCCTTATTCGCCGGACCTACCCCATGCGAATCTTTCCTGTTTCCACGAATGAAAAAAAGAACGCTAAAAAGGGAGCGTTATGACGATGTGGAGGTGGTAAAAACAGCTTCGCAAAGGGCACTGGACAATATGAAACTTGAAGAGTTCCAAACATGCTTCCAACAGTGGGAAAAGAGACTTTACAAATGAATCGCATGTACTGGACAGTATTTTGAAGGTGACTGAAGTAATTTTGTAAAAAGGTTCATCAATAAAATTTTTATGACAATAATCCGGTTTCTTTTGAACCCCCTCCGCTAGTACAATCCCAAAACGTCGATTTATAATCGTCTTTTCACCTGAATTGCTTCCCGAGAAGTTGAATAGGACTGATTCACCCTGTATTTACTCAAATTATCTCCACATTACTGTTATGCATACGTTAGCGTTGAGTCTCCAGCGGTCACGTAATCTTTTAATTCTACTTAATAATCCTTGTCAACAACTTCAGATTTAATTCCGCTCTCCGCATTATTTCCCCACTATTCCCTTGAAATTCCATCTGTTCTTGTTGTTTTTCTCCTTTCACTTGTTTAGTCTCATATTTTGCATCATTAATTATCCGACTCTATTCAAAGTGTTTCTCAACCATACAAGCATTTTAGTCGTATTTCAGCTTTTTCACTCTAGCCCGATTTGGAAGTAAAATGTCCATTTTAATGTGGTTTTCTTATTTATTGTTTGTTTACTTCTGAAAACAACGCGTATGTTATATCTCTGAAAGTACTTTATGTATCTTATTCTTTGGCGCCTTTCTTTATTTCTTCTAAGCCTTAGACATTCCACTGTTTTAAGGAATATGTTCTTATAATTTATCTTCCTCTTCTGAAGCCCTCAATGCATGTGAATTCTTAAACAATGCCTTCTTTGCTTTTATTCACTATTCGTTATATTGTATACTGTTTACTTTTGCTAATTTTATTTCCATTGTTATTATGGGTGTTCTTTAATTACTTTGGCCTTCAGGATTCCATTCTATATTATCGGGAAAGGGCGTATTTTAATTTGCTGGAGGCCTCTATCAGGTTTGCGGTAAGGCTACAACATGGACTATTGACTTGAAGGTAGAGGCCAGCAGACTGCAGCGCCAAACCCCAAGCAGGCACTGCTGTACCTACGGACAGAGCGCAGACGCAAAACACAGCACAGTGGTGTCGTTGAAGGTGAACCTCCTCCTCAGAGGAGGGACCTTCGACATTTTGCCATTTCGGGACATCGTCCCTTACTGGCATGGTGGTGGTTTTTAATGATATGACGGTGAGTGAATGGTGGTGGGTTTGTCTTAATGGTTGTTAGGTTTGTTGGTAAGGGTTGAAATGTAATGGATATCTGGGGGATTGTATGGGCCTATGGTGGTGCTAGCACTAGTCTGCGTCGCTTGTAGGTTTCACCGGGGTCTAGGTCATATTCTCCCAGACCGCGGATTAGACTGTTGAAGCTAGAAGGGAGCTTCTTATAAAAATTATGAGATAAGGTAAAGATGTATTCAGTGATTTTTGGGAAGGAGAGGTCTGCATGGATATTATCGTTAGGAATGTACCAATCGGAAGCTGTTGCTATCCGAAGATAGCGGTTTTGAAGGACTTGGAGTTTGTTGAGATGGGATTTTGCTGCAACTCCCCAGACTGTGCAAGCATAGGTTAGTGCAGGGCGGAGTATTTGCTTGTATATGAGCAATTTGTTGTGCAGGCTCATTGCTGATTTCCTATTAAACATAGGATATAGCATGGCCATCCTTCTGGACACTTTGTTAGCCACAGTGGTGATGTGTTGTTTCCACGTCAGACGCCAATCCAGAGTTACTCCAAGGTATGTAGCCTCCGTGGACCGTTGTACTTCCTCTCCAGCCAGGCGGAAATTGGGTACATCTTGTGGAGTACGGCGGGTGAAGGTGACTGCCTGAGATTTAGTTGCATTTATCTTCAAGCGCCAAGTGATGAACCAGGCAGATAGCATATCAGAGTAACGCTGCGCCTTGGTTACTGCATTAACATGTTTAGATGAGACCGTTAATGCGGTGTCATCAGCGAATAGATAGAGGAGCGCAGACGCGTGCACTGCGCCTCCACGGTGCCATTACTGTAGCTCTTCTACTCCAACAGCAGCTTGTACGGCCCACGATCTCCGTCGCCACCGCAGGTAGAGTTAGATTACTTCCGTAAAAACCCTGGCATAATGCATTGCTTACCTTAGGAGCCACTCTCACCACCGATGGGCGTGGCTTAGACGTGAGGTGATTGGGAAAGTTCCTCGATGCCGTACAGCATGTCGTCTGCACATCCCTCGAAAACGTACCTCTCGGCTCTGCTGCTACCTCATATTCAGACGCTTCTGAATAATCACTTTCCGATTCACTGCTGCTACTGTCATCATTAACAGTGATCGTTAGTTTTTCCACCTCTGTTTCTAGGAGACCCTCAGTTTTTATATATTTCTCTTCCACTTGGTGAACATGCCGGAAAACTGGACCCCATTCTGCTTCTCCTATTTCACCAAATCGCTGTTCGCACAAACGCCACACGTCTCCCATGTTGAAGCTAACATTGCAAAGCGCAACCCATTCTTTTACATTTGTGCAATTTTTTTCTATGGCATTCAGTTTGGGATGGTACGGTGGGAAACGGAGAACTACGTGCCCATCTTCTTCTAAAATGGCATACACAATATATTTCTTTTGTGTTGGCTTATGAAACTTTATAAGATCATATAGTTCCGCTTTCAGCATATGGCTTCCTAACGGAATCCTATGCTTAACCAACCAGTCTTGCATATCCTGCTTTTTTGCGTTCGCTGTGGGGCAATTTTTCTCTGGTCACATAGTGATATGAAGTGTTGTTAATCACAAGAACAGACTTTTCTGGAAGATTAAGCTTTAGGTTTTCTTTAACGGCATTCTAACTCATAAGTTTCACAGATTTAGTGTTCCCAACAAACCACGTGGTAACCAAGTTCACTCGTCTAAATGAGGATGCACACTGACTTTTGCACATACAGGTTGATGCATACGGCTGGGTGGGAGGGAGAGAGGGAGGAACTTGTATACATGAGGCGCCAAGCGGATATTGAAAACAGGCTCGCCCGCTGAACATCCAAGGCTTTTATGGGAATATGGCTACTCTACTGCGCCACCTGTTATGGCCTCGGCCATTTCACAGGGCAGGCTCAGTGCCCTAGATACCCTCGCGGAATCTCAACTAGAACATCACCCCGGACCGCAACCACCAATGAGCCCGCTGGATGGCAGCAAGTCCTTGGTTGCCTCCGGGAGGACCTGCAGCAAGTAACCAGCAGACTCTACACTCTTGTGGAGCTCCTGACGACAATTAACGCCGCCAACCACAGGCCTTCAGCCGAAGAAGTTCAGGATCTTCATTCAGAGGTCCTTAACTTAAACTAGCGTCTGGGCAACCTGGAGGAATCCGTCACCGCTGCAGCCCGCCAACAAGACTCCAACCACGCCGCCCTCATCGGCTTGCAAGACAAATTGACTACCATATTTAGACTACTGACTGACGGAACTACTCCACCGGAGCAACTCTCCTCTACAGTTACACGGCTACAGCAAACAGCAGATGCCATCAACAACACACCGAACTCCAAGCCAGCGAGCAGAAGTATATTCTAGCTTCACTTTAGCGGAAGCTCCACCGCATTGAAACGCAACTCAGCGAAACACGAACACAGGACCTCTCCAACTTAGACGCCAGACTGGACCAACTCCAACTCCAGATCACCAACATGGACCAAGGCTTGCATTCACTACTCAGCGACATCATCTCCACCCAGACCCAACTATCGACACGATTTGACGGACTTAAGAAACCAGCAGAAACCACACAAAGATACAGAGGACTAGACGCGAGCTACTTCACGAGAGTCTGGAAACCGTCCCCTAGACCTGACAATTAAAGCCCCACCAGAATTAACAAACAAATCCCCCGGCTCTAGTAGCCGCTAAAGCACCCTACTCTCCACGTGCCACGGCCAGGGTCTTCGGGTCATGGCCATCGCATGGCCTGCATACCTTCACCCGCAGCTGCTATGAGCAGCTTGCTCCACAACATCACTTCGATTAACGGGGGTGCTCTTAGCGGAAACCGCTAATAAAGCGCTAATAAATAAAACTAAGTATCCCAATAAAACCTTTAACAATAAATAAACATAAAAGCTCCCATTCCGAAGGAAAACACATCAGAAATGTTGCGTCAGAAAATAATTCACCAGCTCAAAATTTGTGAGCAAATAAAATGTAAAGAAATACAAAAAACAGAAGGTTAGAAACAAAAAGAGTGAAACGATAAAATAAAGCTCGACGTTATATTGCTATTCTACTACCAAACAAAATAAACGTATTTGACTTGTGTACCATTATTTTTAATAACCTCTTACTGAAAGCTTACTACGAGAGCTGTCCAATAACGACAACGTACTGCAACAAACCCGCATACCAGTGTTAAACTGATTGGGTTCTAATTGTAGCTAGGAGTTCTCTTATCCTCAGGTGAATAGTTGTAGGAAATGGATTTTGGTGGTTGTTTGCCACTCGGTTGTATTAACAAAATTTTGTTTGTGTCAGAATTATTTGGTTTAATTCCTACTAAGTTTGCTTATCGACTTGGGTCGGTGACCACCTGTTAGTAAAATTCCTAACATAAATTCAATTTTACTCGAAACCCTGGATTACTTGTTTAAAGTTACTTCCGCGCGGTTTCTATTTCTTCTTTATACGGCGACTACTTTCCTCTAATAAACTTCTAATGCTGCTTCCACTTACGCTGGTTCGCTATTCTTAACTTCCCTACATTTCAAACTCATAAATCTTCGCTTCTCGTCTTAACGCGCAGGAACACGTCCTTTCTGTCGTAGTATCACCTTTTAAGTAAGTTTTTCTTACTTCACGATTCACTTTGAACCTTATTCTGACTCCCTCTCTAACTTTATCACATGACCAAACTAGCTCACCCTTCTCAAATGTTCCATTATTATTGGTTTCTCATTTATTTCGAATTTTCGCATTGGTTTGCAAAACTCATCTAACTCAATGGCGTTCAGCCCACCCTGAGTTGGGGAACACCAACCCTGAGTTATTTGTAACGGTTTACATCGTTATCAAATCAACGAAGTAAATCCCTTTAGCGTTCATGCTCAACTGCATTTTGAAAATCTTTTGGCCCAACACATTCCTGGCTGGAAGTATTCTATAGTTCGCAGACATTGAACCTTTACTAGCACAAAGAAGGTAACGGTCCTCCCTTCCTGTCTTTCCGACGTGTACAGAATTATACAATATTTCTTGCCTGGATGCTAGTATATATGTTATATTAAATTATATTCTTTCTTTCTTATTCTTTAAGTCAACTGCTATTTTAATCATTACTCTATCCATTTTAATTTCATATTATTATAACAATATTTTAATATTGGTTTCGCAAAACATTCTTATTATTTTTTTAATTATCTGATTTCGATTAATTCGCCGCCTCCTATTCACTGCCTGATTTTGCGGCTACAGTACCTTTACTCATCCTCATATATTGATGATACTTCTCAAAATAGTCTCCCCTGAATGCGATGCACTTGTCCCAGCGTTTCTGACAGTCTTCACAGACATGCTGGAAACTATTTCTTGAGAGATCCTTCAAAATCGCCTGCGCAGCCTTCACCACTGCTTCTGATGATGGATAATGCCTCACACGAAGGCGTTTCTTTAAGTTATGGAATAGAAAATAGTCACATGCGGCTATATCCGGACTATAGGCAGGGTGAGGGATACACTTCACGTTGATTTTTGCAAGATATTCAGCAAACAACATTGGCAACATGTGGCTGCGCATTATCGTGGTGCAGCATCCAGCCTGCTTCGCGTAAATGTTATCTTTTGTACCTGATATGGACGTGCAATGTTTTCAGGACATCCCTGTAGTCTTGTCCAGTTACTGATGTGTGTGCAGGTACAACATCCTGATAAACCATTCCATGAATACCAAAGAATGAGATGACCATGACTTTTCCGGCAGAAGCAACGACTTTTGCTTTTTGGGGGTTGGCCATGAAGGAGATTTCCACACTGAGCTTTGCTGTTTGCTCTCAGGATAAAAAAAATATGTTGCCAAGTTTCATCAGCAGTGATTACCTTTGAAAGAAACTCCGGATCTTCCTCTAACATCAACTTTAACTGCATGATACCTCCAATGCAGCGTTAGGTGATACTGAACGTGTCTGAACTTGCCTGGTTCTCACAGAAGGGAACCAGGAGTACCAACAATGAAACTACTACGGAATGTTTGTTTCACATTAAGCTAACAGAGTATAATAAAGGTGAATTTTAGTGCGAAAAATTGTGATCGTAAAAAATTATGATCATTCTTGATTGACCAGCACTCGTAACATTCTCAAAAGAAGATGCTGAAAATGTTCCCTATAGCTTACGAAACATGAGCTGTGATGCGTAAGCCTCTTTTAACTCCTACTCCACAAAGGGTCTCCAAATATTCTGGCAATTTGTTTGTAGTATTTCCACGTTTCTGGATTCTGCTCTTGAAATAATTTAATAAATAAATTATACAGCTGTTTAGATTGCATATTGAGAAAATTACAAACCCTTACGAAAGTGGCATCTCATTAAACATGTCACGACTCAAAGTGTTGTTAATAAGTCCAAAAGATTTGCAGCTTTATTAATACTTAGCTTTGCAATCTTGCAACTATAGTTACGAATGTATAATTTCAAGTTATAATGCATGTCGCTTAAGAAGATCAGCATTTAATTGGGTGAGAGGGTGTTCTAATTTATTGCAGGTTATTATAAGTTATAATTTCATCAATAGTCAACTGAAATATATGATCTTTCAATCACTTGAGGGACTGAAACTTGCAGGTTTGTTTCACGTGACCTCGGTTCATCTGAGAACTTAAGCAGGGCAGACATCCAGACGGTGATCCCATTCTTGCCATTACCCACACAAGTATGTCATCTTAGATATTCTCTACCACTGTATTAAAATTCCTCCTGGAATTCCAACAAAATCGCGTGAAGAAGAGCATTATTCCTATGAGGAAATCATACCGAAGGAAATCAGAATGCGAGTTCGCAATTAGTTGCACGAGGCCCTCCCCTTTCCCTGGATGAATGGATGATGGTCAAGTTTGGAAAATAAATCCTGGAGATATTGCACCATTGTTTCATTCTTATTTTACCAGAATCATTATAGGTAGGGAAAGCATTCTAACAAAAAGTTGATACCAAAATTCAACTTTTAATATACGGTTTAGTTCCCATGAATCCGAAAGGTTAATTTTCAGGTAAAGGTTCTTGTGAGAATGTGTTCGTGTATGAGAAGCTGGTAACATAATCAAAGTATGCTACACGATTCATTTTCCTGAAAATCCTGCACTACTATCCTCTACATAGAATATTTATAAATACATTTTCTTTGAAATAGCTAAAGACCTCCAAATAAAATAACATGTTTTAAGATATTTTCAAGGAAAATGAAATGTATGTCTTACATTTTCTGGAAATAGTATCTGCTGCCTTCATTATGAATGACATGTGGTAAAAGGTAAAGTGTAAGAAGTTAAGAAGATTTTACTGCACAAAAAATATGAACCTCGTTAAACCACACAAGTAGTATCATACATTTCTCTATGGCGTTAACTATTTCCGAGATATCCCTTGTTATGAGTCTAAATTTTGAAATGCACTTTTCTGATATCGGAAGTCATTGTTTTGTTATCATTTTTCTCCCTTTCACCTTGCAAAGGGAACGTAAATTCAAATTCTTCACATATCGGCCTGCTCTTAGAAGAGCAGATATAAAGTGTACTATACAGGGTGTCTCTAAATTCATCTTCCATTTCAATGAAGGAAGACAGTGATTGAAAAATCAATATTATTTTGTAGTGTTACACATAGTCTAGTGCCCTTTTACGTGACCCCCATTTAGCTCAAAAGACATGCGCCATCTTTCAGTAGTGGAACGAGATGTAGACTGTGACATGTCAACCGTAATTCCCTGATACGATTCCGTAACTCAGGCAGACCATTCACTTTGCTAGTGTACCCTCATACAAAAAAGTCTAAAGGAGTAAGGTCCGGTGAACGGGAAGCCTACAGCCGAGGTGAACCTCTGCCTGTCCATCTCCCTGGAAAGGTTCTGTTCAGGTAATCACGGACGATGTTTGCAAAATGTGGTGGCGCACCCTCTTGCTGAAACACAACTGTATTCATTAAGCCATCCTCTTGAAGCTGCGGTTCGAGGAACAGTTCTAACATGAGGTAGATGCTACCTATTATTGACCTTTCGGCAGAGAAAAGTGGGTCAAAATGCGTTTGTCATTACCAACAGAACATTGACTTTCGGTGTATGACGTTCCCACTCCGATACCTCATGTGGTTCTTCATATGCGCATATTCGGCTGTTGTGTCTGCACTTTCCCACAAACTTGGAAAGCGGGTTCATCGGAGAATAAAATGTTGTCCATAAAATTCTCATTCTCTACACATTCCAGGAGGTCATAACACATTACCCGATGACAGGCGAAATCCTCGTCCTCAAGATGGTGCAGAACTTGAATGTGATACGGACGTTTTCGTAGAGTGAAACGTAGAATTTTCCACACTGTGTTGTGAGGGACGTTCAATTCCCCACTGAGGGGTCGAATTGATGCCTTCGGACTCCTATCACTGGCAATTTGAACCTGCTGCACTGTTTCTGCCAAGACGTGTGGTCGTCCAACGTGTCACATCACACACTTCCGGTACGCTTAAATTTGTTCACAAGCAGACGAATGTGTGCCTTTGATGGGGCTGGTTTGTGGAATTTACGGGTAAATTCACCCCTGGCGTCTTCATATCATAATCCGCGTACCCGTGCGCAAACTATTGCAACACGTTCTTCTGTGCTAAACATTTTGCACTGAGATACCAGTATCTGAAAAGAAAAGAAACAAAATATTGCGTATTTGAGTTTGATTTGAGTCACTATGTTTACACTCAAACTTCACTTACTTGATGTATAATTGAAACGTTTTCAAGATTATTCGATCTCATCCTCAGCTGTTTGGTGACTAAATGAACCTTCCTCTTCTTCCACTACTACGGAGCTCCCATCACTCAAGATCGAATGATCTTGAAAACGTTTCAATTATACATCAAGTAAGTGAAGTTTGAGTGTAAACTTAGTGACTCATAAATCAAACTCAAATATGAAGAGTACTTCACTGTTAATAATGCTTCTGCTTTTAAAATATTGCGTTTTCATTGAAATGGATAGTGACTGTGGAGACACTCTGTATTTTCTATTTGCCGTTGTAACTTTATGGAAATTAGAAATAAAATAAATTCTAAAATAATTAGTAAGCATTTGCAAGAAACAAAATTTACACAGGAGTGAATAGAGAAAGTCATAAGACTTTTGGCATGTCATATATATCGTAATTTAAACGCTTTAAAGTTCAACAAAGTGAGTACTGGTGAACGGTTGATCATGTTTAAACGTGTTGTTTGTGGTTGTGGCATAACTACAGTACGGCCATTGAATCTCCCGCTCTGTTGTTTTGCGGTTGCAGGAGGTAGACGAGGAAGGTAATAGTAAATAATGAGCAATTGAAAACATATCCACAAAATTATCCTTAGAATGAAAACATATGACTATATATTAGCTTTAAAACATTCAAATCCAACTTGCAAGATATTCATTACAGCGCCACTTTATTCGAATATTTCTTTCACAACTTTTAAGCGCGCTAACTGCTTCTGTTGGTAGCACTGGGAGTGTGTACTTGCGGTGTCGTGGTCAGGAAGCTAAAACTGTCTGCTAGCGCCAATCAGCATTGTAGCTGCTAGAGTAGCTACAAAATAAGAATGAACATGGGAACAGCCAATGCAGTTAGCGTACTTTCTTGGCGTTGCCAGTTCCATAGCAAGCGGGCGACAGAGATGGAAGATACCAGGGCTGTTCAATAAAGAATGATCATAATTTTTTTACGGTTATAATTTTTCGGGCTAAAATGCAAATTTATTATATTCTGTTAGCTAAATGTGAAACAAACACGCCGTAGTAGTTTCATTGTTGGTACTCCTGGTCCCCGCTTATGACAACCAGGCAAGTTCAAAGATGTTCAGTATCACCTACAGCTGCAATGGATGTAACACGCGAGGAACAAAATGCAACTTTGAAATTCTGCTTTCGTCTCAACAAATCCTCAGTTGAAGCCTATGGAGAGTCTGTTCTTCCCTACAGCACAGCTCGAAGGTGGTTTAAAATGTTTAAAGAGGGGACACAATCAATTTCAAAGGAAGGTGCACTCAGAGCTCCAGTTACTGCTCTTACGGAATAAAACATCAACACTGCTGCTGCCATTGTGAGAGAGGATCGACGAATTACCATAAGATCGCTTTCTGAAATAATGAACACTTCATTGGGTGCCACCCACACGTTGGTGACAGGAACATTACACATGAGACGTGTTTGTGCGCGATGTGTTCCAAGACAGTTGATTACCGAACAAAGGACATTCGAATGCAGGTCTGCATGCAGTTAAAGTTGATGTTAGAGGAAGATCCGCAGCTTTCAAACGTAATCACTGCTGATGAAACCTGGCTACATCATTTTGATCCTGAGAGCAAACAGCAAAGCTCAGTGTGGAAGTCTCCTTCATTACCAACCTCCAAAAAAGCAAAAGTGGTTGCTTCTGCTGGGAAAGTTGTGGTCATCTCATTCTTTGATATTCATGGAATGGTTTATCAGCATTTGTACCTACACACACATCAGTAACTGGACAACACTACAGGGATGTTATGAATACATTGGAAGTACATATCAGTCGCAAAATACCACATTTCCATGAAGCAGGCTGGATGCTGCATCACGATAATACGCGGCCGCATACTGCCAATGTTGCTGAATATCTCGTAAAAATCAACGTGAAGTGCATTCCTCACGCTCCCTATAGTCCGGATTTAGCCACCTCTGACTTTTTTCTATTCCCTAACTTGAAGAAACGTTTTCGTGGGAGGCATTACCCATATTCAGAAGATGTGGTGAAGGCTGCGGATGCGATTTTGAAGGATCTGTCAAAATAGTTTCCAACATGTCTTTGAAAACGGCAGAAATTTGGCACAAGTGCATCTCATTCAGAGGAGACTAGTTTCAGAAGGACCATTAAAATTATAAGCATGAGTAATGGTATGTTGTCAAAAATATATTGTGACCATTCTTTATTGAACAGCTCTCGTATATTTTTCTGTCTCACCGAACCTGAGTAGCAAGTGATCTGAGATATACATACAGATGCTGACAGTATCTCGGTTAATATTTCAGGTTGTGTGAGAAAATATATTATGTAATCTGAACCTTAAAACTGTGAACCAGAGAACAATTACTTGCGCAGTCATCGTTCATATGCACTCATACAAAAGACACAACTTGTATGTGTTCGACGAAAGAATGGAGTTTGCTACCGTGAAACAAGTGACATTTCAACAAATTGTGTATAGTCTGTACTTTAATGATACCGTAATTGTATATTGCCTTTATGCCCGATTTCACCAACAGATGTTAAGACTTAACACGAGTTTAGCAATAGTTAAAACAAAAATTGCATTTCACCAACACGTGTTAGCTTAACACTCGTATTAAAACTCTTGTTAAACTAACAAGCCGGATTTCTAATGTTAAGTCCTTAACGAATGTAAATAGTCAATATGGCGAGCATGAACTCGGCTGTTGATGCTGATTTGCTATATTTAAGACCGTCTAAATGGTATTCATAATAGAGTACGGCCTATGAGGAGAAATGATTTTGAGGATCTATCCGAAGAAAATTGTTTGCGGAGGTACAGACTGTCGAAACATTTTGCTATGAAGGTTACTGCTGAAGTACAGGAGAGGTTAGATCATGCATCGAAAGGAATATGCCGATCTCCCCTTTGCTTCAAATATTAATAACCTTGCGAGTTTATAACTCACTGAATTATGTGGATAATACATTATCCACCTGCCGTCTTGAAACGTTTAAGGCGCTTTTCCTTCGCTCCTCGTTTTAAATTTACGTAATACTGAGTTAGAACATGCATCGAAAGGAATATGACTATCTCAACTTAGCTTCAAGTATTCATAACTTTGCGGTTTTATAATTCACTGAATTATGTGGACCATACACTGTGCACCTGCCGTCTTGAAACGTTCAAGTCACTTGTTCTTCTTCGCACCTCGTTTTAAATTTACGTAACACTGAGTTAGAACATGCATCGAAAGGAATATGACTATCTCGCCTTTGCTTCAAGTATTAGTAACTTTGCGATTTTATAATTCACTTAATTATGTGAATAATACAAGGTCCACCTGCCGTCTTGAAACGTTCAAGTCACTCGTCACTTGTCCTTCTTCGCACCTCGTTTTAAATTTACGTAATAATGAGTTAGAATATACATCGAAACGAATATGCCGATCTCACCTTTGCTTCAAGTATTAATAACTTTGCGATTTTATAATTCACTGAATTATATGGATAATACATTGTTCACCTCCCGTCTTGAAACATTTAAGGCACTTGTTCTACGCACCTCGTTTTAAATTTACGTAATCCTGACAAGTTGTTTATTGCTTGTAGTAGTGACACATGCATTTGAATTAAATTCGTTTCCAATATTTTCCCCGTGACATCTTTCTCTTTTACATTCACTGCATCCGTCCTCTTATTTTCCACGATATCCTCTCACTTCGTCACCATTTCAATTAATTCTTTCTCCGTCGATGAGAAATTTGTCTCATGGCTTTATTTATGATTTTGTTCATATGCCATTTGTGCAGACGAAAATGAAAACAAAAGCGCATCGGAGTACGTTCAGAAAATCATCCATAGCCTTCTATAGTTGTGATATTTACAGGTTTCTTGGCGTTAACACAGGTTTGTTAACATTTTAAGAAAACATGTTGGTGAAATGCAAGAAATTTAACATTAGTTTTAGCGTTGTGATAATTGTTAGGTTGCATCTGTTAACGTCGATTTTAACATCTGTTGGTGAAATTGGACATTAATGTACTTTAGCAATCTTTGTTTCATTAAAATACTTAATAAGTACGGAAGATAAGGATTTACATTTATGTATGTACATTTATGTGCATTTGTACACCATGGATCACCTATACTTCAAATGTTGTGCACTCTGTGCAGACATTTTAATCTTGCATCGAAAATCTCGCTTCTTTCAAACTGAAATTTTGGACTATCTTTGGTTCTCCTATATTTGAACCCAAGAGATTTCCGAATAGTATACGCAGAACATACAGAGCTGTATATTCCATTTTCTCTCTCTTTAAATTGGTCAGTCTTTTGGCAGTTGGATATTCACCCCTGTTATTTAAATCGTAAATTGTTCTACGTAAAAGACACTTTTAAAAATCGTATAAGTTGGTGGCATGCTTTTAGCTGCTCGATGTTTCCCAGGAGACCTAAATATGCGAACTTCTCATTTGGTGAACTGTTTGACTTCTTTAACAATGTTCGTCACAGAAAGAGTACTCGCGTGACAAGCTTGTGCAAATTTGTACGTTCGAAAATGTATTTAATGACAACTGTTTGAAGAAAGGAATAGGAGCGAAAAATAATATTTCTAGTCTGCTTATTTTAACTCTCGCAGGCAGCACTAGGCCCGTGCGGCATAATTCAGTGCCATTGAGTTGCAAAACCGCATATTATTTAAATTGTTTGGGTTCTTGTGGTTGAAATTTGGAGCTATGAGTTCTCTTCTCAGGTGAATGGTTGTAGGAAAATGGGTTTGTAGATGTTGGTTGCCCAGTGGAATCAATAATTCTCAGATGGCTGTGAAATTTTGTTTAATTATCTTGTAGTATGTTTGTTTCATTAAGACTTAGTTGCAACGGTGACCACTTCCAATTAAATTCTACCAATGTATTATATTTTCTTCTCCCGACTAATACGTCTGACTTCCTCAAGTATGATGTAGCGAATCTTTTACTAAATGTTACATTTTCTTCTCCCGACCGACATTAACACGTCTCACCTCTTGAAGAACGATCTAGCAAGTCTTTTACTAAATGTTACATTTTCTTCTCCCGACCGACACTAACACGTCTCACCTCTTGAAGAACGATCTAGCAAGTCTTTTACTAAATGTTACATTTTCTTCTCCCGACCGACACTAACACGTCTCACCTCTTGAAGAACGATCTAGCAAGTCTTTTACTAAATGTTACATTTTCTTCTCCCGACCGACACTAACACGTCTCACCTCTTGAAGGACGATCCAGCAAGTCTTTTACTAAATGTTACATTTTCTTCTCCCGAGTGTCACTTAACACGTCTCACCTCTTGAAGAACGATACAGCAAGTCTTTTACTAAATGTTAGATTTTCTTCTCCCGACCGACACTAACACGTCTCACCTCTTGAAGAACGATCTAGCAAGTCTTTTACTAAATGTTACATTTTCTTCTCCCGACCGACACTAACACGTCTCACCTCTTGAAGAACGATCCAGCAAGTCTTTTACTAAATGTTACATTTTCTTCTCCCGACCGACACTAACACGTCTCACCTCTTGAAGAACGATACAGCAAGTCTTTTACTAAATGTTACATTTTCTTCTCCCGACCGACACTAACACGTCTCACCTCTTGAAGAACGATCTAGCAAGTCTTTTACTAAATGTTACATTTTCTTCTCCCGACCGACACTAACACGTCTCACCTCTTGAAGAACGATCTAGCAAGTCTTTTACTAAATGTTACATTTTCTTCTCCCGACCGACACTAACACGTCTCACCTCTTGAAGAACGATCTAGCAAGTCTTTTACTAAATGTTACATTTTCTTCTCCCGACCGACACTAACACGTCTCACCTCTTGAAGAACGATCTAGCAAGTCTTTTACTAAATGTTACATTTTCTTCTCCCGACCGACACTAACACGTCTCACCTCTTGAAGAACGATCTAGCAAGTCTTTTACTAAATGTTACATTTTCTTCTCCCGACCGACACTAACACGTCTCACCTCTTGAAGAACGATTTAGCAAGTCCTTTACTAAATGTTACATTTTCTTCTCCCGACCGACACTAACACGTCTCACCTCTTGAAGGACGATCCAGCAAGTCTTTTACTAAATGTTACATTTTCTTCTCCCGACCGACACTAACACGTCTCAGCTCTTGAAGGACGATCTAGTAAGTCTTTTACTAAATGTTACATTTTCTTCTCCCGGCCGACACTAACACGTCTCAGCTCTTGAAGGACGATCTAGCAAGTCTTTTACTAAATGTTACATTTTCTTCTCCCGGCCGACACTAACACGTCTCAGCTCTTGAAGAACGATACAGCAAGTCTTTTACTAAATGTTACATTTTCTTCTCCCGACCGACACTAACACGTCTCACCTCTTGAAGAACGATCTAGCAAGTCTTTTACTAAATGTTACATTTTCTTCTCCCGACCGACACTAACACGTCTCACCTCTTGAAGAACGATCTAGCAAGTCTTTTACTAAATGTTACATTTTCTTCTCCCGACCGACACTAACACGTCTCACCTCTTGAAGAACGATCTAGCAAGTCTTTTACTAAATGTTACATTTTCTTCTCCCGACCGACACTAACACGTCTCACCTCTTGAAGAACGATCTAGCAAGTCTTTTACCAAATGTTACATTTTCTTCTCCCGTCCGACACTAACACTCTCACCTCTTGAAGAACGATCTAGCAAGTCTTTTACTAAATGTTACATTTTCTTCTTCCGACCGACACTAACACTCTCACCTCTTGAAGAACGATCTAGCAAGTCTTTTACTAAATGTTACATTTTCTTCTTCCGACCGACACTAACACTCTCACCTCTTGAAGAACGATCTAGCAAGTCTTTTACCAAATGTTACATTTTCTTCTCCCGACCGACACTAACACTCTCACCTCTTGAAGGACGATCTAGCAAGTAAGTTTTACTAAATGTTACATTTTCTTCTCCCGACCGACACTAACACTCTCACCTCTTGAAGGACGATCTAGCAAGTAAGTTTTACTAAATGTTACATTTTCTTCTCCCGGCCGACACTAACACGTCTCACTTCTTGTAGGACGATATATTAAGTTTTACTAAATGTTACATTTTCTTCTCCCGACCGACACTAACACGTCTCACTTCTTGAAGGACGATCTAGCAAGTCTTTTACTAAATGTTACATTTTCTTCTCCCGACCGACACTAACACGTCTCACCTCTTGAAGTACAGTATAGCAAGTAAGTTTTACTAAGATATTACATCATCTTCCGACTAATACGTCTCATCTCATGAAGGACGATATAGCAAGTAGGTTTCCTCGACTTCGCAATTCAGTTCGAACCTAATTCTGCTCCCCACTCTCACTTATCACATGACCAAAATAGTTCACCCTTCTCTCCATTTTTCAAATATTACATTATTATTGCTTTCTGATTTATTTCGATTTATTTTTCATTGGCTTCCAAACCTCATCTAACTCATTTACTTAACGCCTACCCTGAGTTCTGACACGCCTACCCTGGGCTCTCTGTAACGGTATACATCGTTATCACATCAGTAAACTAACCTTCATGCTTCATCGCACTCTGAAAGCCTTTTTGTCTTCATGCATTCCTTGGTACTAGCGATCTATGGTTCTAAGACGTTCAACCGTTTCTGACACAAAGAGGATAACGGTCCTCTTTCCTGTCGCTTACGGCGTGTAGATTTTACCCGAGTATTCTTCCCTACCTTGCCTTGGTGCTGACATGCCTTGCTATATTAAATTATGTTCTTTCCTCCTCATTCTTTAAATAAACCGATATTTTATTCATCATTCTAACCATCCTAATTTCATATTAATATAATAAGATTTCTTTATATTGGTTTATCAAAGCATTTTTATTAATTAATATTCCTTTCTTCAATATCAATTTGTTGCCTCCTAATCGCTGTCTGATACTGACTGCGGTTACACACGCTAGTACTAGGCTTGCTAAGCGACATATGTGTCAGCTTTGAAAAGCAAGACTGCACTCTTAAAAGATCACCAATATAGTGAATACAAGGGAAAAATGCAACTGTAGCATAGTACGTGTGTGTTTTTCTTCACTGACAGTTAATGATACCTTTCTTTTTAGTCAGGCGATTTTAAATTTTGAATTTTTTACGTGTTAAGTCTTTATTAAAACCATTCATGAAAGCAGTATTAATAATATATTTATATTCTTTATTAAATTCATCTTTATATAAGGGTATATTTATTAATCTATACATCAAGATATTAAAAACAGCAAATTTATGTGAAAAGGGGCTAAAACTTCTATTTTTCATTTAACTATCGATATGAGTAGACTTCCTATAAATACCAAAGTTTAATTTATTATTATTGCTTATTAGCTTTAGATCAAGAAAAGGAATATATCAATTAATTCCAGTCTCTAATGTCAACTTTATAGCTTTATCTTGTAAATTTGGAAAATCTCAACAATTGATAATGAAATGTTCATCATTTTTAAGAAGTGAAATTTTGTGTTGCCAATTTATTATACGAGGTACCTCCACAAAGTAAGCTCTGTTTGGTAAAAACATTAAATTGTGTACTATTACAGAAAAGTTATTTGTTGCACAAAATTCTACAACTCTTAAACTACTTTTCCACCTAACTGCCAAAATTTTGCAGGCATTTGTCATACCGAGGCACAAGTTTTTGTATACCTTCTTCATAGAAGTTTGACACCTGTGTCTTCAACCAGTTGGAAACATTTTCCTTCAGCTCTTTGTCATTGTTGAACTGTTGACAGCCAAGGAAAGATCTGAGATGAAAATACAGATGAAAGTCGCTAGGATCGAGGTCACGGCTGTACGGAGGGTAGTCAAAAACGTCCCAGCCAAATACCTGGAGGATGCTGTTCGTCGCATTTGCAGAGTGTGGTCGTGCGTTGTCGTGAAGAAACACAACACCTTTTGACATTGCAAATTTGCCGATGAATTTCAATTGGTTTCACTTTCCTAGCATTCAGAAAACGAATCACAGATCTGATTTCACAAGCGGAGGGATTTTCAACCAACACCGACATTGTAAACAAGCACAACAAAGCGTGCATGGCTGACAGCGATCTAACAATGGCGCACGTTTCTTCTGCTTCATACAGAGCGTCTACCGCGCATGTGCGGAATTGCGATCGCAGCGCTGCAGCGGAGAAAGATTGTAACAGAGATTACTTTCTGGACGCCCCTTGTATTTGTATAACACATGACATAATTTACAAATACCTTTGAGGTTGCCACAAATTAACGAGCGAATCAAGGAAAAGTTGCAAATTTTCTAAGAACGATTGATAGTAGCTATATAAACTTAAACAATTGTGGACAGAGAAATACGTCTAAATATAACAGAACATTGCTTCTCTTGCAAGCAAAAGGTACAGTCATTCACATCATTTACCAACAAGCATGAAACATAAGACACACTGGCAGAAAAAAGTGCAAGAACCGTCAGGACCCTATTCATTGTAACATAGATATAATATGTGAATATTGAAGAGATATATTATTACTGACTAAAGCTTTATTTATTTTATGATGCTATAATGGTGCATTTAACTTAACTCTTCATTTAAGTTAAGCAATTGGTCTTGTTGCACTTTTTCACGCCAGTATATATTGATCAGGTATAGGTGCCTTTATATGATTCCTGTAAATAAATTTAGTCCTTAAGTAAAACAAATTATTATACCCCACAAGTGGTTGATCAAAGGTATTACGCCAGAATAAGCTATGAGGTTGATTGCTATGTCATCATCTTCTTCAAGGTCCGTTCCGCCTCCTCAAATTGATCTTGTTATCTTTCTGTTGGCCTTACAATTGAACTTGTTCATTTTGAGTTGTAGTTCATTGACTTTTTTATATTTCTAATTGACACTCTTAGTCGAAGAGCCCGTGACGATCAGACTTAGGTTATTTTATAAAACCTGATACTTTCTCTGCTCTTGCCCCTAATACAGGTAAAAACGATTCCTGACTATGACGTTTGGATAACGGTGGCTTTGAATGGTAACAGCTAGCAAAGGCGTAAAAACTTGCACCTTGAATTCGTAATATTATAAATGTCAGTTTTATATATTTTATTTGGAATAATAACAGAAATCACGCGTCCATGTTTAGACAGTACAGTCCCCCCTGTAAGACACATTAAAAGGTCTACCATAGCTGCAAGCGATAGGTATTGTGACTTTGTGGGTTTGTAGAATTAAAAGTCTAGTTTGCAGAAGTTCAAAATGCCCTTTATTACAAGTAAAAATACACTTTGTACATCCCTTACATGCTCTAAAATGACGCAATATACACTATCGCAGTCTCTCGTTGCTTCACCACACGTAAACAAACAAAAGAATTGACTTGGGTACATTTTAAACAGCTGCACACACAAACAGTTCTGAACTCGCAACTCCACTCATACACTGCACCAGTATAACTGTCCGGTAACTCTCACACCGCGGCGTTTATACCTCTACCATTGTTTCCAGAAACTTGTCGACGTATCATTTAATACAACCTGAGAAGTCTGGGCTGGCAGAGCACTGTTTTGATAACGGCCATAGAGCCAATTTTCGGGAGACGACCATCTTGGCAAAATGCAACAGTTAATGGGAGCGGAGAATTAAGGAGGCTTTGGCGATTTCCTCTGAAAGGAGCACGCTTAGTCGTGATGCTGGATTTCAGTTCAGCTCCTCTTGGAAACCGGCCTTAAAATGGAAATCCGTCGAATTAAGAAGCAAAGATTAATACAGCTTTATAATCAAGTTAAGTAGTTACGTGTCTTTGACACAATTTTCTACACTCACGCCATCTCCTAACCTGGCATTTAATTTACTGAAAACAGTATTTTGTTCAGTAATGCGAATTTTGATAGTGTTTTGTCTTTGTTTATAGTTGTGTTATATCCAGTATTTAATTTGTGGTTATAACATTTTATAAATATCCTGATGTTGGGAGAGATGCACGCTCCCGAAACATCGATTTCTGATCCTCTTTTAACCTGACTTGCTGCCCGAGCAGAAACTGAGCATTTAAGAACACACGTTAAGAATATATATAAATTAAAATACCTCGATTTTTACTACACAGAAAGCTATTTACACATTTATGCTTTTTGAGGCGGGAATCGTTGGATATAATCCTAGTTCAGGAAAAAGGCGTTGAGGTCAGGATCCTATTGGTGTAGGATGCAATCAGGAAAAGATTATGCTCCGTACTAGCGAATTGCTCTCGGATATAAGTACGGGTGAGCATACTCTGTCAGTTCTTTGTCCCACCGGATTTTGACTCTTGGAGTCATGGGAAGAAATATTCTGTCTTTTTCTCTGATTCCTTTCAAGTAAAAAAGGAATGCTTTAAGTTCAATTAAAATTGAATTTGATCAATCGATTTGAACCCGCAGCTTTGGGTTAGTAACCCACACCGACTTGTATCACTTATGTGTTATACAGTTGCTTCTGTTTTAAAAGAAAGTTCTACGTAGTTTTGGAGTTTCCTTTTCTTTGTCGGGATATTAAATCGCGATCCTGTATAGATTCTTCAGTGGCAGTTGGATTACAGTATGTACACTTTATGTTTTGCCACTTGAATTATAAACAGTCGAGTCTTTTCTTCCACACTTGTGGTAACTATCACCTTCCTGCCTTTTCCCAAACATGTGACAAACCTCTACATGGTGTAGTAAATTTTGGACACTTAGGGAGTCTGTTTCTGTTGCTACCTGGTGGCCGATTTGTTATCCTCAGTTCTGCGTTGGGCTTTTGATACTATGTTTCCGATACTGACCTCGTATGTTATCATTTTTCTACAGAAATGCTTTTATATATTCCAGCATTTCCCATGAGAGATGCCTGACAAGAGGCAGATCCTAGCTTCAGGGTAAACACGGTTATGGTAAGATGGGGGCAAGACGTTCAAATATGACGGTGTCTGGCATAGACCAGGCAAGGCCCTAGGATCTGTGGCATTAGCTCACTTTCTTCTCGGGCAGCCAGCCAGGTGAAAGGATGATTAGATATTAATGTTTCGAGAGTGTGCATCTCTCCCATCATCAGGATATTCATAAATTGTTATAACCACAAATCAAATACTGGAATTAGCACAACTATAACAAAGACAAAACACTATCAAAATTCGCATTACTGAACACAAGACTGTTTTCAGTAAATTAAATGTAAAGTCAGGGGATGGCGTGAGTATAGAAAATTGTGTCAAAGAAACGTAACTACCTAACTCGATTATCAAGCTGTATTGATCTTTGCTTCTTAAATCGACGGATTTCAAATTTTAAGGCCGGTTTCCCAAAGGAGCTAAACTGAAATCCCGCATCACGATTAAGCGAGCTCCTTTCAGAGGAAATCGCCAAAGCCTCCTTAATTCTCAACTCCCAGTAATTGTTTGCATTTTCCCAAGATAGTCAATTCCCGAAAATTGACTCTATGGTCGGTATCAAAACAACGCTCTGCCAAAACAGACTTCTCAGGTTGCATTAAACGAATGCTCCGTTCATGTTCGATTATTCTAATCGCGATGGTCCTTCCGGTTTGTCCTATATACGGTGTCCCACATTCACAGGGAATCGAAACACTCCCGTAACTTGGAAGTCCAGTTTGTCTTTCACCGGTCTCAACAGATGCTTAGTCTTCGGAGGTGGCTTGTGGATGGTCCCGAAGTTGGATTTGGCGAGAGCTTTGCCCATTCTGCGGGACAGGTTGCCGGTAAACGGGATGTAGGCTGTAGCGGTAGGCTTATCTGACGCTTGCTGTATTACGGGTTTCCCTTTCCTAGCTTTGGTGACTGAGGCTGCTGATACTGCCGGATAGATTGCCGGTAAACTGGATGCAGGCTTTAGAGGTAGGCTTATCTGATGCTTGCTGTATTACAGGTTTCATTTTCCTAGCTTTGGTGATCGAGCCTGCTGATTCTTCCGGATAGATTGCCGATAAACGGGATGTAGGCTGCAGCGGTAGGCTTATATGACGCTTCCTGTATTACAGGTTTCTCTTTCCTAGCTTTAGTGATTGAGACTGCTGATTCTGCCGGATAGATTGCCGGTAAACGGGATGCAGGCTTTAGAGGTAGGCTTATCTGACGCTAGCTGTACTACAGGTTTCCCTTTCCTAGCTTTGGTGATAGAGACTGTTGATTCTGCTGAATAGATGGCCGGTAAACGGGATGTAGGCTGTAGCGGTAGGCTTATCTGACGCTAGCTGTACTACAGGTTTCCCTTTCCTAGCTTTGGTGATAGAGACTGTTGATTCTGCCGGATATATTGCCGGTAAACGGGATGTAGGCTGTAGCGGTAGGCTTATCTGACGCTAGTTGTATTACAGGTTTCTCTTTCCTAGCTTTGGTGATCGAGACTGCTGATTCTACCGGATAGATTGCCGATAAATGGGATGTAGGCTGTAGCGGTAGGCTTATCTGACGCTTGCTGTGTTACACGTTTCCCTTTCCTAGCTTTGGCGATCGAGACTGCTGATTCTGGCGGATAGATTGCCGGTAAACGGGATGGGGGCTGTAGCGGTAGACTTATCTAACGCTTGCTGTATTACAGGTTTCCCTTTCCTAGCTTTGGTGATAGAGGCTGCTGATTCTGCCGGATAGATTGCCGGTAAACGTGATGAAGGCTGTAGCGGTGGGCTTATCTGACGCTTGTTGTATTACAGGTTTCGCTTTCCTAGCTTTGGTGATCGAGGCTTCAACGTCATATTCGGATTAGCCGTTTTGGCGGCTAGTTAGTCGCAGTTGCTGTAATTCTTGTTTTAAGTTCAGGCCACTTTAAACAAGACCTACAACATCTGAGGCTCATTTTCATAGGCAAGATATGAAAAAAAAAAAAAATACATTTACCAAAATATCATTAAGGAGACATATGAAAATGAAAAGTGATCTGTCTCGCAACCTGGCTGTGAGAATTTATTCGGTTTTCAAAAGCATACTCTAGCTAACATCACGAAGTTAGTCGTATTGCTGTACACATATCGTTCAAGAATGTAATTCGAGGTTATTTGACGGAAGAAACAAATACGCTAGAACGCAATTCTTACACACCAACTCGACTATTATTATTAACTACACCTCGCTGTTCATCTGTGCGGTCAGCACGTGACGTAGCTCGTCGCATTTTTTACTGACTTCTACTTCAGTTCGTATTCTCCTTGGCATAGTAAAATATTTTTTAGGAACTTCACAAAGTCACACAGGAGTTCCATTAATTCTGTGCCAATTGACATTCACTTATTCACAAACACAAATTATAATAAAGGTATCCAAGGATAAACGAATATTTCACAACAATTCACTGAGGTCAAGTGTTATAGTGCATTCAGAAAATAATTTTGTGTCTTATCTTCCATAGATATCACACCATGCTACCCAAAATATGTCAGTCTTTATAACAAACATACACGTTATTCAATAAAATAAGATGAGTGAGAAAGCTTTTTTAGATTTGGCAAGGAGTGGAAAAACTTTCTGCTTTGTAACGCTTGTTTGTTGAAAATTAAAGAAGGTGTATGTGTTCCTTAAAAGTTCGCCTGTGTACTTTGATATATTGAGTCTATTGGTCCGTCTCGGTAGCGTAGATGGTAGCATGTCTGCCTCACCTTCAAGAGGTCTCGGGTTCGAAACTTGGTCAGGGTGAGTTACCTGTATAAGTTTTTTTCCCCGGTTTTCCCTTGTCCTGTAATACGAATGTCGGGTATCTCTAAGCTTCATGGATCCTGAACTCATTTGAGCATCATTTCACCAATTTCATTAACCGTCCGATATGACTTAACTTTGGAGGAAGTAAATTAAAAAAAAAAAAAAAAAAAAAAAAGGTACCGGTTTACTATCACTTCAGGTTTTTCTTTATCCTCAACTTTTACACCTTCCCTGTACTTAAACAAACATTTACAAAACTAAGCAAATTGGTTCAGCCTAAACTATATACTCGAGGGTTGTTCAATAATGATTGATCATAATTGTTTAGGGTCATAATTTTTTGCACCAAAATTCAATGTTATTATATGCTGTTAGCTTAATGTGAAACAAACACGCTGTAGTAGTTTCAAGGTTGGTACTCCTGGTTCCCGCCTGTGAGAACCACCTACCGCTGCAATGGAGGTAACATGCAGTTAAAGTTGATGTTAGAGCAAGATCCGAAGTTTCTTTCAAACGTAATCACTGATGATGAAACTTGGCTACATCATTTTCATCCTGAGAGCGAACAGCAAAGCTCAGTGTGGAGATCTCCTTCATCATCAACCCCCAAAAAAGCAAAAGAGATTAATTCTGCTGGGAAAGTTATGGTCATCTCATTCTTTGAAATTCATGGAATGGTTTATCAGCATGTTGTACCTGTACGCACATCAGTAACTGGACAATACTACAGGGTTGTCCTGAAAACATTGCAAGTCCATATCAGGCGCAAAAGACCACATTTCCATGAAGCAGGCTGGATGCTACACCACGATAATGCCCGGCCGCATATTGCCAATGTTGTTGCTGAATATCTTGGAAAAATCGACGTGAAGTGCATCCCTCACCCTCGCTATAGTCAGGACTTAGCCCCATGTGACCTTTTTCTATTCCCTAACTTGAAGAAACGCCTTCGTGGGAGGCATTATCCATCATCAGAAGCAGTGGTGAAGACTGCGGTGGCGATTTTGACGGTTCTCTCAAACAATGTTTTCCAGCATGTCTTTAATGACTGCCAGAAACGCAGGGACAAGTGCATCACATTCTGGGGAGGCTATTTTGAGAAGAACCGTCAAAATTATAAGGATGAGGAAAGTTACGTTGTCAAAACAAATTGTGAACATTATTTATTGAACAGTCCTCATATATATGATTTAATTGATTAACAGAATCGATTAATCGATTAATTCTTTATTTTAGACTAAGGATTAAACAATTTAAATCAGTTAATCTAGTCCATTAAAATAATTCGATTACAATAAATATTAATCAAAACTCTCTTAGGCAAATTTGGCCCTTTTTGTTTTTTAATGTATTCCTTCCAACCTAAAGGCCTTTCTAATGCATCAAGCTTTCACTAGACACGTAATGTTCTTTTAACTTTAAGATAACTCATGATAGCTAACAGAAATCACTCTGTACTCCGAGAGATTCTGAATAATACTTCTGCTGGCAAATATTCTAAGAGGTGGATAACTACTTACAGATGCTATCAGAGAGGTTCCTTTCCTTACAGCTTGTGTGTGACAACAACATATCCTATACAACTGATTACACTGGCCAACAAAACATAATTTCTGAATGTTCCGAGCACTTCATGAGGCAATTCCTACTAATTTTGGGTTGAGAAAAACAAATATGACAATGAAAAATTTTACTAGCTCTAGTATCTATGATATACACAAGTTGGAAATATTACATATTAACGGATTGGGTGAAAATGATACTTTTTAATTACATACATGCTAACAACAACGAAAGTGCATTTGGTTTTTTTAACTGGTAATTACATGCTAAGAGTTATAAATTGCTGGAAAAGTACTTCGCAGATAGTCGTGTCTGAAGAAAATCATGTGACTTCGTCGTCTTTTAGCTTGCCTCTTGTGATGGAGTTCCGCAGATTCCCTATACAAAGACCAACAGTAATTACTTCATTCCAACGACCCTGATATCTTTGTTCCATAACAGAAATGTTCTGAATGAATCTCTCCCCATGTTCATCACTAACAGCTCCACAACTAGGAGGGGAAAAGTCTAGACGGGAGTGGAGAAAATGGATCTTAAGGGACAGGTTGCATCCAAAGTTACGGTATTTTTGCAGGATCACTGTAGTTGCCATCTACGGTATTTTGACAGGTGTGCCAACTCCCAAAAAGGTCTCCCAAATTTAAAATCGTCATTCTAAAAATGAAATGTCACTTTATCTTCAAAACAAGAGCTAATCTTAAATATTAAAAGCAGAAGCATTATTAACAGTGAAGTATTCTTCATATTTAAGTTTGATTTATGAGTCACTATGTTTACACTCAAACTTCACTTACTTGTTGCTGTATAATTAAACAGAAAAATCTGCAGTTTCATATCATTTTTGGACAGAAAACCACATTGGCCACAACATTAAACTGTTAAAATCTTTAAGTACACCCATAGAATTGGATATTTGGGAAATAATATTCATAAACAAAAACCCTGATAAATCCCGGCATTAAATGAAGTATTAAAACTTAGTGTCCCTAACACCAGATGGCAGAGTGATCGGAGCTCCGTAGTAGTGGAAGATGAGGAAGGTTCATTTAGTCACCAAACAGCTGAGGATGAGATCAAATGATCTTGAAAACGTTTCAATTTTACAACAACAAGTAAGTGAAGTTTGAGTGTAAACATAGTGACTCATACATCAAACTTAAATATAAAGAGCTAATCTATCATTTTTATGGTAATATTTTAATTCAGCAGATGGAAACACATGTAAATTCACTATTTTTAAGCCAAAAACATTCTCATTGTTGCCCAGTGTTATGTATCGCTTGTAGGCATAAACTGTATAACCTTGAACCAAACAGCCCGCCTCGGTAGCGTGGTAGTAACATGTCTGCCTCACGTTCAAGAGGTCCCGAGTTCGAATCTCGGTCAGGGTGAGTTACCTGGATAAGGTTTTATCCGGGTTTTTCGCTTATCCTGAAAGACGAATTTCGGGTAACTCTAAGCTCTTTGAACCCCGGGCTCATTTGAGCATCATTTTACCTATTCAATTCATCGTCCGATATGACAGCGTTGGAGGACATAAATTACAAAAACAAAAGGACAAAAAAAAATGAACCGAACACTTCGATTACGCAGCTATATAAACAATAGCGGATCCCTCTTCTCAGGTTTGGAGATGATGTAACTGTGCTGCTAACCCCAGTAGGCCAGTAATGTTTCTGAGTTCGTGACAGTGAGTGAAAGTTTTCTGTTAGAAAAGTTAAAATAAGGAAAAATGTTATATGCATGTCAGTCTCACAAATCTTAATAGATATTGATATAATACTTTACTACATAATTACTTACAAAATATTATAATTTAATACATGTATAAAGCATGTGTACTTGATGCAAAAACACACATTTCAATTTAAATATTTAAAAGTTTCATAAATAATGGAATGCACAGAGTATTAAAGTATTGTATATAATCATTACACCTAACTTTTGTACATACAATATCTCTATTCATCGATAGATTAATCGATTAAAGTAACGCGGTTAATCGATTAAAACTGTTGATCGATCTACAGCATTATATTGTTACATGTCAGTTTAGGGGGGTTGATAGGAATTGTGAGAGTTTTAGAAGGCAAAGGGGTTTTAACCTTTAACCGCATATAACTGGGAGCGTAGCTATGGTTAAGGTAGAGAAGAACAAACCAGCTAATTCAAAATGAACTCGGTAACTATATTTCAAAGATGCCTAGTGTTTCGACATGGCCCTCCCTGGATCTAGATGAGATCAGGGGCGCTTTGGTAACATTTAAATACATAATGACATAGTGCAACTATACCTTTAGCGATGTGTTGTTTGTATGGCTTGAACATTGTGTGACTGTCGGAAGGTGTACGATCTGGTACGCCCTGCTGGCTACCTTACTCGTGGTAGCATTTTGAAATAAACTCTTGTTAATCTTTACAGAGACCATCAGCAAGTCCCATCTTAAATCTTTGTGAAGTCTCTCCCCCCGGGGCTAACTCAACCAAGCTTAAACAGGGGTCCTACCAAAAAGTCAACTCAGCGATTCCCACGCTAACTGTTATTTTGCACCATATTGTGCAATCATTATTTACATCATTGAGCACATGTTTAAACCTGTTACTGACTAACTAAGCATTATTTCCCTTGATCAGCGCGATGTGTGATTCATTGTTTAAAACAAGGAGTACAAGTTGGGGCCTGTCGCAGGCCACCTGTGAATTATTTCCCTTGACCAGCAGGATGTATGATTCACCAGTCCAAAGTACATGTTTGGCCAGTCAGCAGAATTTACACTTAATCATACAGATTTTAGATACAGCTGCGCCCAGACTCAAGGCATCGAAAATAAATGATTACAGAAATTTTCAAATCTTGCTCAGCCTATACACGCAACAATATATGTATCTAGAGAGAGAGAGAGAGAGGGAGGGGATTACACTTAAGAGATCTGAAATGGTTCACTTAATGAGCTAAACAATAAACTTTGTAAAAATTTGTGCATATATAATAACAAAATTCGAAAGATACCAATTGATTGTTGTGAAACCCTTAAGGCTGGAACAATGAAATAAAAGTTATTGGTTGCTTTGTCATTGCTTAACATTAAATTTATTACAGTACGACGCTTTAGCATCGCCGTTCAGTAATACAGGGCAATGACTTGATCTTTCACAAAAGCCTTTCCAAGAATATGGGACTTTTAATATCGCAATAACATCACAATGGAAATGTGTACCTTTTCTCCACCTACCTAAATTGTTGGAAGGGGCAGTCTGGATTTCTCCAGACGCGTTTCCTGGAAATATGGCTAGCTTATCTAAATTGCGCTTCACATAAAAGGGTCGGAATAGAATATCTGGAAGTCATGACACTTATTTTGAGTATGAAATATTATATTGCTGGAACATATGAAAGTTTTTCTCAAAATTATGCGTGAATGATTTTACCACTTCCGTTGAATTTAGAACAACAAAACGTAAACATATTTGCTCCCGCAATAATAGTAAACATGGTTTGGCACCTAACATTACGTTTTCTGCTTGTGTGTGTATGA
>CM060958.1:129790407-129815407 GCA_030765055.1 Mantis religiosa
TACTTCTTCTACTTATTCTTCTGCTATTATCATTATCATCATTATCATCATTATCATCATTGTAATCATTATCATCATTATCATCACCATCACCATCACCATCATCATCATCACCATCACCATCATTATCGCCATCATTATCGCCATCATTATCACCATCCTTATCACCATCATTATCACCATCACCATCATTATCATTATCATTATTGATACTGTCATCGTCTTCGCCGTCGCCACCATTATGTAACTTATGTGGTACCTCACTTTCCGTCCCTTACGGAAATTGGAAGTGTTTGATGTAGCCTCAGTACCGAGCAAGATTCTTACCCTTAGGGTCTGCGTGAGTACACACACACACACACACACACACACACACACGTGCGCGCGCACACGCACACACACGTCCTTCTCGTGTCAAGTCCTTGTTGCTGGAAGACCAGCTCTGTATGTAAGATTCCCTTCAGGAAAATATGTTATTCACACACCGGAAATCCCTTTATTATCTGGTCTTTTGTTACCTTTTGTTTTGGTGACCAGCTTCTAAGAAGGGTGTTGCCTCTTTCACAGAAGTCAGCCATTTGAACTGCCCGTGAAAATGGCTTCTCTATCATCCTGTTTCACACTTAACGAATATAGTTAATGTTCATATCTACTCTGTTATGATTCTTAATTTACTGCATCCATAATTTTGGTATCATGTGTCTTTATTTTGAAAGTCAATCCATTACAACAGATAAGAAAAACTAAATAGTCATATTGGTTACGTTAGAAGTTATAATTATTGTGAGTTATGGTTCATTAGTGTCTTGCACCCTAGTAGAGTTACAAATGTTCGATTGGTTTTGTTGTTCTTTGTCTAAGTCAGGACACGTCAGCATACGTTTGGAGCTCATAACCACACCACTCTCACAGATAGGGCAATCTCCTGTTTGAGGAACTCCGATCTTTTGTAGATGTTCTGCTAGGCAATCATTAACGGCTGGTAGTTACTCTGAAGTTGGCCAGTGCCACCTTCCTTCTTTTGTAGTTCCAGGTATTCGTATGTTTTTTCACGATTTGCCTTCTGCTTTCGTTGCTATTTCACTTAGGTATGCAATTTTAATATTTCTCTGTACGACCCTCTTGAGTGTTTCTCATGGATTGGTGCTTGTTGTAATTTTATTTGGGCCCCTTTCCGTGCTAGTTGATCAGCTGCCCCATTTCCGCCTATTCCTACATGTGAGGAAACCCACTGGAGCGTCAAATTTACGAGTTGTTCAGTGGTTTGTGTTATATTAATGATGGGTTTGTGGCGGATACTTGATTTTAATTTGGTACCTGTATCGCTGTTCTAGAAGCAACTGGTATTACAGCTTTCATGAAGAAATTGTCTATAAAGGAGTTTGTTGACTTCTAAGTTGATGACATTTAGCTACAACGTTACAGTGGATTTCATCAGGAAAAGGAGCCCCGGACATAGATCAACTGCACTAAAATGAAAAATATCTAGGACCAGGCTTAGAATATATACAGACGGATCGCAAATTGAGATAAAGCCAGCGTGGAGTGCGTTGTAATCCGTCATCATCATCATCATCATCATCATCATCATCATCATCATCATCATCATCATCATCATCATCATCATATCGAATTAAATTGCTTAGTTTACAATTTAAGAACTACATCTTTGAGAAGTAGTGGCCTTTCATTTCGAAGACCGGATAAACTAGACGGAAGGGACAGGGAAGCTGACTATGTACCACTCTCCAACATAAGAGTTCGTGGGTTCAAACGCGGCTTAGGGCGATGGACGTTAGCGGGCGTAAAAATCTTTAACCTCGCTTACTTTGGAAAAGAAGTAAAACCGATGGCCATTTCATAGTTTACGGCACGTAAAAGAACCTCAAGATGCATAAAGGGGCCTCTGAGCAAAATTAAGAATGCCTTCACGCCCATTATACAATGAGACGCTGATAACAAAAAGCAGTTAAAAGAGCGTTTATACACAAATTTCATTTTCTCCACTCATAAGTCTTACAGTGGACAGTGGTGAGGGTCTGAGCGGACGGGTGGTCGGCCTCAGCTCAGAAAGGGATGTAGCATCGCGGGGTGAGTTGCTTTTATATTATGGTTTAGAAAGCTACGATGATGAATCTTGAGATTGTATGTACTAAATGGATGTCTTTTGGCTTCTTTGACGTTTGTCTCACTAAGCTCGTGTCAAGTGATACCGGAATTATTGACTTCAGATAAACATTTTATAAACAAGTGATCGGGAGATAACTATAATGCGAGGCATGTTTTTTAAGTCGGTACCGTTTTGGAATTAAGGAAAAAGACGTGCATAGATATCGCAATGATTTTATTTTTACATGAAAGTCTGTGCCTTAATCTACTTTTCCACATAATTTCCGTGAATATTGAGGCACTTGTCATAACGTGGCACCAGTTTTTGAATACTTTCCTCATAAAATTCTGCCGCCTGACGTGTTAACCACTTTATCACAACTGTTTTGACTTCGTTATCGTCTTGAAGACGCTGACCGCTCTCACCCATTTCCTTACCATTCCATCACTCATAAACTTCACAGATCTCACGATGAATATCGATCGGTTTTACGCCTTTAGCACTAAGAAATCGTATAACAGCCCGTACTTCACAATCGGCGGGACTCATGATTGCCCGAGGCATCTTAAACACTCAGTAACTAAAGTATACAATGAAGAATCAGACTGTAATGGCGTCAGTGCGTAGACAACAGATGTAGGTAACCAGCGTGCACGCGCGGAACGCCGATCGTAGCGCTGCAGCGGTGGAATCGCAAAACGGTTCTGACTTAAAAAAACATGCCTCGTACAACATATCATGGCTCCTAAACTAATTTATTGACAGATAACGGGTGAATCAAAATCCCCCGAACCGGCTGCACAGTGTTTTACCTGCCCGCGCCCTTGCCGCTCGTCGTCGACTGCCACTATCATAGAAACACATCCCTTCAAGCTTGCACACAGAAGTCTTTACTATAAAAACCTGCACTGGTTCATTTTCGCAGCCAGCATGAGTGCTGTTTTGAAGCGATCACGTTTGCTACTTACAACTATTTTGCCTTCAGATGTAGAAATCATTTTAGCCCTCCTCTTGCGATCATAATTCTTGTTGTTATTAAGATTAAAATACCTCGCCACAACAACGTACCAAGGAAAAATATTCTGATTTCACTATCTCACACATGCTATGATCTGCTTTGCGTAAATTAACTGCAGCAGCACGCATTGCTGTCGAAGGCTCAGGTTTTACCCATCTTAACTTTGAAATGACACACACCACAGTGTCAATATTGTGCTCACATATGTCCCTGTAACTTGCCTATGACTCTATAAACAGAGTTTGTTAGCTTACATGAATGACATCTGGTGCAGTAAACAATGCTATTTGCGAAACAAGCCTTTAGGGGATGTGTCCCTGTAAGGCACATCAAGCTTTGACTTCAAAATGTACTTCTTTCAGGAAAGGAAAATTAATTATATCGGTATGTGTCATTGGTAAATAGTTAAAATTAATTAAGTTAATTGATGGAAATTAATCATTTTTTCACACCAGCCGTATATAGGCCAAGAAATTGGATTGATAAAGTCGACATCAAAAATTCAATGCCACGGATGAGACTTGAACCATGGATCTACTGTTTTCTGTTCAATCGCACTTACCCATTGAGCTACCATGGCCAATTTGCCGTCACGACGTTAAATTCTCCAACTGACTCAGATGTTTCCCCGATAATCCAATCGGGGCTTTCACATCGGAGATACACTGTTTGTGGCGACTTACTATCGTAAGTATTTGAGCCCCAACGATGTCATGTATTTGTATTGGATGTATAATACTGCTTGTTAGATATGAAAGTCATTGTAGTGAAATTGTAGTGGAATCTGTACAAATATATATCAAATATAAAACCACAAGGAAAACCAATGTGAGTAGTTAACGCAATGTGCTTACAAGGTATATGTTCGCGGATGTGAAGACGTTGCCTCAAAGCGGAACATAAATGAGACCTACCCCTTTACAAAATATACAGATTTTTCAAGCAAGAAAGTATTATTTTATATACCCTTAAA
The DNA here is from genome assembly GCA_030765055.1 of Mantis religiosa. NCBI lineage: Eukaryota > Metazoa > Arthropoda > Insecta > Mantodea > Mantidae > Mantis > Mantis religiosa. The sequence goes on from CM060958.1 coordinate 129,794,509, forward strand.
TTTCCAAATTTGCAACCCTTTTCATGACCTTTTCATTCCAAGGCATTTTCCTTACAACACAAATCAATTTGATACGGGTTAATTTATTAACTTGATGTAATTTTGTAAAGTATTTAGATTGAGATTCGTAACGTCATCTCATTATCTATGAATGAATAACGTAAGTGGTATGTGAATTTGTTACTGATAGAAAAAATGGTATGGATACAACACAGGACATTGTTACTCTCTCGACCACGCGCTTTTTGGATGTACAAGGTGCATTCCATAAAAAAGACGAAATCAAAATTTCACCAGAATTACATATTTTGTTATATAAAAAACTGAAGCTGCTGACAGTGAAGTAAACTAGGTTATTAATAATAACTAAACACTAGTAACACAACTTCACTATTTACTTCTCTTATTTAAATCCTGGGACCGGTTTCAAAGCAAAACATCTGCTTCATCCTCAACCACTCAGCTTGACACTCACCCACTTACTAACTGACTGACCTTGACCACTACCGAAGTTTGAAGAATATCTCCTTATTTAACTACCATCTACCTGGAACAAAACAAACTTATTGATGACATCTAGTGAAGGGATATCAAAATTTATTACGCGATCCCTATTTTTCAAAATAAATATCTTCTCCCTAACCTTTAAATCTATCGGTTCTTTCAATTATTTCAATAATTTAACTTCTGGATTTACTTCATGATTATATGACCAAATATGATCAGCCGCTGCCGATTTCTCTGTCTGTCTATATTTAATATTTCTAAAATGTTCCTTCGCTCTGGTTTCTAAATTACGTTTGGTTCTACCAATATAGATCTTATCGCATTCTAAACAGTTAACTTGATAAATACCAGATTTTTTGTTGTCTGAAGTGTTATCTTTTTAAGAAAACTGTAGTAAATTCTTTATACTGTAATTATTTTAAGGTGCTAGTATTATACCACTGAAATGAAAATTTGTAGGAACATTTTATTTGCCCATGGATGATAAGTACATTTTTTGAAAATATAATCATCTTTTACTTTTTAAAGAGTGAAACATCCTTAACATTTTTTGAGCAAAGGGACATTTTAGCAATACTAAATATAGACAGACAGAGAGATCGGAAGTGGCTGATTATTTTTGGTCATATAATCATGAAGTAAATCCAGATGTTAAATTATTGAAACAGTTGAAAGAACCGATAGATTTGATGGTTAGGGAGAATATATTTATTTTGACAGATAAGGATCGCGTAATGAATTTTGATATCCCTCCAATAGATGTCATCAATATGTTTGTGTTGTACCCGGTAGATGGCAGTTAGATAAGGAGCTATTCTTCAAACTCCGGTAGTGGTCAAGGTCAGTCAGTCAATGAGTCAGTTAGCGGGTGAGTATCAAGCTGAGTGGTTGAGGATGAAGCAGATGTTTTGCTCTGAAACCGGTCCCAGGATTTAAATAAGATAAGTAAATAGTGAAGTTGTGTTACTAGTGTTTAGTTATTATTAATTACATATTTTGTGTTGCCCTGAAGAACACCCTTTAAAGTCTGCATGATGTCTTATGTGAACAGCAAAACTCAAAATATAAAATTACGTTGAATATCAATAACTTTACAGGATGACAAAAAGTTCAAGTGTTGGAATCTTCTCACAAAAATTTATTTATTTATTTGATTTATTTATTTATTTATTTATTTATTTATTTATTTATTTATTTATTTATTTATTTATTTATTTATTTATTTATTTATTTATTTATTTATTTATTTATTTATTTATTTATTTATTTATTTATTTATTTATTTATTTATTTATTTATTTATTTATTTATTTATTTATTTATTTATTTATTTATTTATTTATTTATTTATTTATTTATTTATTTATTTATTTATTTATTTATTTATTTATTTATTTATTTATTTATTTATTTATTTATTTATTTATTTATTTATTTATTTATTTATTTATTTATTTATTTATTTATTTATTTATTTATTTATTTATTTATTTATGTATTTATGTATTTATTTATTTATTTATTTATTTATTTATTTATTTATTTATTTATTTATTTATTTATTTATTTATTTATTTATTTATTTATTTATTTATTTATTTATTTATTTATTTATTTATTTATTTATTTATTTATTTATTTATTTATTTATTTATTTATTTATTTATTTATTTATTTATTTATTTATTTATTTATTTATTTATTTATTTATTTATTTATTTATTTATTTATTTATTTATTTATTTATTTATTTATTTATTTATTTATTTATTTATTTATTTATTTATTTATTTATTTATTTATTTATTTATTTATTTATTTATTTATTTATTTATTTATTTATTTATTTATTTATTTATTTATTTATTTATTTATTTATTTATTTATTTATTTATTTATTTATTTATTTATTTATTTATTTATTTATTTATTTATTTATTTAATTATTTAATTATTTAATTATTTATTTATTTATTTATTTATTTATTTATTTATTTATTTATTTATTTATTTATTTATTTATTTATTTATTTATTTATTTATTTATTTATTTATTTATTTATTTATTTATTTATTTATTTATTTATTTATTTATTTATTTATTTATTTATTTATTTATTTATTTATTTATTTATTTATTTATTTATTTATTTATTTATTTATTTATTTATTTATTTATTTATTTATTTATTTATTTATTTATTTATTTATTTATTTATTTATTTATTTATTTATTTATTTATTTATTTATTTATTTATTTATTTATTTATTTATTTATTTATTTATTTATTTATTTATTTATTTATTTATTTATTTATTTATTTATTTATTTATTTATTTATTGATAGAATGATTGATTGATTGATTGATTGATTGATGGTTTGATGGTTTGATTGATTGATTTACTTATTTACTTATTTACTTGTTTACATGTTTACTTGTTTACTTGTTTACTTGTTTACTTACTTACTTATTTACTTATTTACTTGTTTACTTGTTAATTTGTTTATTTGTTTATTTGGTTATTTATTTGGTTATGTAGTTAGTTACTTAGTTACTTAGTTACTTAGCTACTTAGTTACTTAGTTACTTACCTACTCACCTACTCACCTACTCACCCACGTACCCACCCACGTACCCACCCACGTACCCACCCACATACCCACCCACATACCCACCCACGTACCCACCCACGTACCCACCCGGCCACCCACCCACCAACCCGCCCACTCGCCCGCCCACCCACCCACCTACCCACCTACCCACCCACCCACCTACTCACCCACCCACCCACCTACCCACCTACCCACCTACCCACCTACCCACCTACCTACTCACTTACTCACTTACTCACTTACTTATTTCCTAGGAGAAGTTATCAGACCTCTGCTAGACAGTATTCCAAGATTTACCAAATAAACACTGGTGCAATGTAAGATCAACCAGATACAAAGAGGATTTGTACTTGAATCATCAAAGAATATAGAACGATTTCCACAGATGCTGCACTTCTAATCGCAGGCATTGAACCTTTATATTTATCGGCAATCTTCAGTGCATAAAGAAAGGTTATCAAGATTCCCAACAGGTTTCTGAATTCCATTATTGCAAACAAACACATGACTACATCATCTACACAGATGACTCACGATATTTTAATCGCCCAGATAATCTAGCTTGTCTGGGATATGCTTTTATGGTGTGCGATAAAAACAATGTGGAGATGCTTTATATACAGACTTACAACTAATTGCTCTATATTGCAGGCCGAACATTTTGCACTGAATCAAGCAGTGGGGTGCTGCCGCAGAAATAATTATAGCGCAAGTATATACACTGATTCCTGGGTACCTGCCACTGTTATCGGAGATATTATGTTCTGGCCTTAGGAACTCTGAAAGGAATGTGTTCACTACACACATACACACGTATAGACAAGGTGAAGTAATGGTATACAAGTCGCGCACAGATACAAACGCTGGGAAGATAACATGCAGCCTACTTGTTACACAAGCGGCAGCTCGTTGTGTTGCTAGTGACACTGGCTATTGTTATGTTCTAGCCTTATGAACTCTGAAAGGAATACGTTCACTACACACATACACACGTATAGACAAGGTGACGTAATGATATACAAGTCGCGCACAGATACAAACGCTGGGAAGATAACATACAGCCTACTTATTACACAAGAGGCAGCCTTAGGACAAACACATCCTCAGAGCCTTCAACCCCATTCAAAGACATTTCCGCCTAACACAACAGTGGTGCCGGCGTTGGCGGATGTCCGTAAATCCGGACAAAAGCCACGCCATACATTTTACAAAGCGCCACACCCCCGCAGACTGACCCAACTTCAGCTACCGAGGTCGAAGGATAGAGTGGTCTAACTCTGTCCAGTACCCAGGAGTAAACTTGGACAGAGGTCTAACTTTTGGCCGATACATCAGGGACCTTTCGGCGAAGGTACAGGGAGCAATTGCTTCCCTGTACCCAATGCTGGGGTCGACCTTGATGCCAGTCCACATGAAGTTGTACCTCTTCCGAGCGCTGGTAATCCCGGTGATGCTATATGCCTGCGAGATCTGGGGCATGGCAGCAGACAGCTGTTTAGCATGGCTTCAACGTGCACAGAATAGAGGACTGCGGTCTCTCTTTTCTGTGGGACGTTATTTCCCTACCAGGTTGCTCCACGAAGAATCGGGTCTTCCATACGTGGAGTGTGAGTGAGTGTGTGGTGTTTTAGGGCCCGTCAACAACAAGGTCATTTGGGCCCGTCCATACGTGGAGGATGAAATTAGGCGCCGGGCTTCAAAATTATACGCAAGTTTATCATCACATAGAAGCGCCCTTGTCAGATCATTGGGAAATTATGACCCCACTAGACGCCGATCTAGACTGCATCGGGTACCCCGTATGGCATGCGGGCACCCTAGATAACCCAGGAACTAACCCTATCAGCAGCTAAAGCTGAGCTCCTCATAATTTTTCCAAGCTGTTTGGCATCTAAATTTCTCCCCAACTAAAATCTAAAATTTTAAAACAAAAATAATTGGGTGCTAAGTACTGCATCCTCCCCTTCAACCCGAAGGTACTTTGGTAACCTCAAAATTAACTCCCAATTAAAAAACCTACATCACCTTCATCCTAGACCATTCAATATAAATCCTACCTGCGGTTAAACCCTTAATGGGTGGGCACGCAGCAAAAACCTTCTGGCTGTATACAGCCAGCCAGCACGAGCGAGCGAGAGGCAGCCCGTTGTGTTTGTGACACTGGATATTGTTATGTTCTGGCCTTATGAACTCTGAAAGGAATGCGTTCACTACACACATACACAGGTATAGTCAAGATGACGTAATGATTACGAGTCGCGCACAGATACAAACGCTGGGAAGATAACATGCAGCCTACTTATTACACAAGCGGCTGCCCGTTATGTTGCTAGTGACACTGAATATTGTTATGTTCTGGCCTTATGAACTCTGAAAGGAATGCGTTCACTACACACATACACACGCATAGACAAGATGACGTAATGATATACGAGTCGCCCACAGATACAAACGCTGGGAAGATAACATACAGCCTACTTAATACACAAGCTGCAGCTCGTTGTGTTGCTAGTGACACTGGATATTATGTTCTGGCCTTATGAACTCTGAAAGGAATGCGTTCACTACAGACATACACACGTATAGACAAGGTTACGTAATGATTACGAGTCGCGCACAGATACAAACGCTGGGAAGATAACATACAGCCTACTTATTACACAAGCGGCAGCCCGTTGTGTTGCTAGTGACACTGGATATTGTTATGTTCTGGCCTTATGAACTCTGAAAGGAATGCGTTCACCACAGACATACATACGTATAGACAAGGTGACGTAATGATATACAAGTCGCGCACAGATACAAACGCTGGGAAGATAACATGCAGCCTACTTATTACACAAGCGGCAGCCCGTTGTGTTGCTAGTGACACTGGATATTGTTATGTTCTGGCCTTATGAACTCTGAAAGGAAAGCGTTCACTACAGACATACACACCTATAGACAAAGTGACGTAATGATATACGAGTCGCCCACAGATACAAATGCTGGGAAGATAACATGCAGCCTACTTATTACACAAGCGGCTGCCCGTTATGTTGCTAGTGACACTGAATATTGTTATGTTCTGGCCTTATGAACTCTGAAAGGAATGCGTTCACTACACACATACACACGCATAGACAAGATGACGTAATGATATACGAGTCGCCCACAGATACAAACGCTGGGAAGATAACATACAGCCTACTTAATACACAAGCTGCAGCTCGTTGTGTTGCTAGTGACACTGGATATTATGTTCTGGCCTTATGAACTCTGAAAGGAATGCGTTCACTACAGACATACACACGTATAGACAAGGTTACGTAATGATTACGAGTCGCGCACAGATACAAACGCTGGGAAGATAACATACAGCCTACTTATTACACAAGCGGCAGCCCGTTGTGTTGCTAGTGACACTGGATATTGTTATGTTCTGGCCTTATGAACTCTGAAAGGAATGCGTTCACTACAGACATACATACGTATAGACAAGGTGACGTAATGATATACAAGTCGCGCACAGATACAAACGCTGGGAAGATAACATGCAGCCTACTTATAACACAAGCGGCAGCTCGTTGTGTTGCTAGTGACACTGGATATTGTTATGTTCTGGCCTTATGAACTCTGAAAGGAATGCGTTCACTACAGACATACACACGCATAGACAAGGTGACGTAATGATATATGAGTCGCGCACACATACAAACATTAGGAAGATAACATGCAGCCTACTTATTACACAAGCGGCAACGCGTTGTGTTGCTAGTGACACTGGATATTGTTATGTTCTGGCCTTATGAACTCTGAAAGGAATGCGTTCACTACAGACATGCACACGTATAGACAAGGTGACGTAATGATATACGAGTCACGCACAGATACAAACGCTGGGAAGATAACTTGCAGCCTACTTATTACACAAGCGGCAGCCCGTTGTGTTGCTTGTGGCACTGGATATTGTTATGTTCTGGCCTTATGAACTCTGAAAGGAATGCGTTCACTACAGATATACACTCATATAGACAAGGTGACGTAATGATATACGAGTCGCGCACAGATACAAATGCTGGGAAGATATCATGCAGCCTACTTATTACACAAGCGGCAACCCGTTGTGTTGATAGTGACACTGGATATTGTTATGTTCTGGCCTTATGAACTCTGAAAGGAATGCGTTCACTACAGACATACACACGTCTAGACAAGGTGACGTAATGATATATGAGTCGCACACAGATACAAATGCTGGGAAGATATCATGCAGCCTACTTATTACACAAGCGGCAACCCGTTGTGTTGATAGTGACACTTGATATTGTTATGTTCTGGCCTTATGAACTCTGAAAGGAATGCGTTCACTACAGACATACACACGTCTAGACAAGGTGACGTAATGATATATGAGTCGCGCACAGATACAAACGCTGGGAAGATATCATGCAGCCTACTTATTACACAAGCGGCAACCCGTTGTGTTGATAGTGACACTTGATATTGTTATGTTCTGGCCTTATGAACTCTGAAAGGAATGCGTTCACTACAGACATACACACGTCTAGACAAGGTGACGTAATGATATACGAGTCGCGCACAGATACAAACACTGGGAAGATAACATGCAGCCTAGTTATTACACAATCGGCAGCCCGTTGTGTTGCTTGTGACACTGGATATTGTTATGTTCTGGCGTTATGAACTCTGAAAGGAATGCGTTCACTACAGACATACACTCATATAGACAAGGTGACGTAATGATATACGAGTCGCGCACAGATACAAACGCTGGGAAGATAACATGCAGCCTACTTATTACACAAGTGGCAGCCCGTTGTGTTGCTAGTGACACTGGATATTGTTATGTTCTGGCCTTATGAACTCTGAAAGGAATGTGTTCACTACAGACATACACTCATATAGACAAGGTGACGTAATGATATACGAGTCGCGCACAGATACAAATGCTGGGAAGATAACATGCAGCCTACTTATTACACAAGTGGCAGCCCGTTGTGTTGCTAGTGACACTGGATATTGTTATGTTCTGGCCTTATGAACTCTCAAAGGAATGCGTTCACTACAGACATGCGCACGTATAGACAAGGTGACGTAATGATATATGAGTCGCACACAGATACAAATGCTGGGAAGATATCATGCAGCCTACTTATTACACAAGCGGCAACCCGTTGTGTTGATAGTGACACTTGATATTGTTATGTTCTGGCCTTATGAACTCTGAAAGGAATGCGTTCACTACAGACATACACACGTCTAGACAAGGTGACGTAATGATATATGAGTCGCGCACAGATACAAACGCTGGGAAGATATCATGCAGCCTACTTATTACACAAGCGGCAACCCGTTGTGTTGATAGTGACACTTGATATTGTTATGTTCTGGCCTTATGAACTCTGAAAGGAATGCGTTCACTACAGACATACACACGTATAGACAAGGTGACGTAATGATATACGAGTCGCGCACAGATACAAACACTGGGAAGATAACATGCAGCCTAGTTATTACACAATCGGCAGCCCGTTGTGTTGCTTGTGACACTGGATATTGTTATGTTCTGGCGTTATGAACTCTGAAAGGAATGCGTTCACTACAGACATACACTCATATAGACAAGGTGACGTAATGATATACGAGTCGCGCACAGATACAAACGCTGGGAAGATAACATGCAGCCTCCTTATTACACAAGTGGCAGCCCGTTGTGTTGCTAGTGACACTGGATATTGTTATGTTCTGGCCTTATGAACTCTGAAAGGAATGCGTTCACTACAGACATACACTCATATAGACAAGGTGACGTAATGATATACGAGTCGCGCACAGATACAAATGCTGGGAAGATAACATGCAGCCTACTTATTACACAAGTGGCAGCCCGTTGTGTTGCTAGTGACACTGGATATTGTTATGTTCTGGCCTTATGAACTCTCAAAGGAATGCGTTCACTACAGACATGCGCACGTATAGACAAGGTGACGTAATGATATATGAGTCGCGCACAGATACGAATGCTGGGAAGATAACATGCAGCCTACTTATTACACAATCGGCAGCCCGTTGTGTTGCTTGTGACACTGGATATTGTTATGTTCTGGCGTTATGAACTCTGAAAGGAATGCGTTCACTACAGACATACACTCATATAGACAAGGTGACGTAATGATATACGAGTCGCGCACAGATACAAATGCTGGGAAGATAACATGCAGCCTACTTATTACACAAGTGGCAGCCCGTTGTGTTGCTTGTGACACTGGATATTGTTATGTTCTGGCGTTATGAACTCTGAAAGGAATGCGTTCACTACAGACATACACTCATATAGACAAGGTGACGTAATGATATACGAGTCGCGCACAGATACAAATGCTAGGAAGATAACAAGCAGCCTACTTATTACACAAGCAGCAGCCTGTTGTGTAGCTTGTGACACTGGATATTGTTATGTTCTGGCCTTATGAACTCTGAAAGGAATGCGTTCACTACAGATATACACTCATATAGACAAGGTGACGTAATGATATACGAGTCGCGCACAGATACAAACGCTAGGAAGATAACAAGCAGCCTACTTATTACACAAGCGGCAGACCGTTGTGTTGCTAGTGACACTGGATATTGTTATGTTCTGGCCTTATGAACTCTGAAAGGAATGCGTTCACTACAGATATACACACGTCTAGACAAGGTGACGTAATGATATACGAGTCGCGCACAGATACAAATGCTGGGAAGATAGCATGCAGCCTACTTATTACACAAGTGGCAGCCCGTTGTGTTGCTAGTGACACTGGATATTGTTATGTTCTGGCCTAATGAACTCTGAAAGGAATGCGTTCACTACAGATATACACACGTATAGACAAGGTGACGTAATGATATAGAAGTCGCGAACAGATACAAACGCTGGGAAGATAACAAGCAGCCTACTTATTACACAAGTGGCAGCCCGTTGTGTTGCTAGTGACACTGGATATTGTTATGTTCTGGCCTTATGAACTCTGAAAGGAATGCGTTCACTACAGATATACACACGTATAGACAAGGTGAAGTAATGATATACGAGTCGCGCACAGATACAAATGCTAGGAAGATAACAAGCAGCCTACTTATTACACAAGCAGCAGCCTGTTGTGTAGCTTGTGACACTGGATATTGTTATGTTCTGGCCTTATGAACTCTGAAAGGAATGCGTTCACTACAGATATACACTCATATAGACAAGGTGACGTAATGATATACGAGTCGCGCACAGATACAAACGCTAGGAAGATAACAAGCAGCCTACTTATTACACAAGCGGCAGACCGTTGTGTTGCTAGTGACACTGGATATTGTTATGTTCTGGCCTTATGAACTCTGAAAGGAATGCGTTCACTACAGATATACACACGTATAGACAAGGTGACGTAATGATATACGAGTCGCGCACAGATACAAACGCTAGGAAGATAACATGCAGCCTACTTATTACACAAGCAGCAGCCTGTTGTGTAGCTAGTGACACTGGATATTGTTATGTTCTGGCCTTATGAACTCTGAAAGGAATGCGTTCACTACAGATATACACACGTATAGACAAGGTGACGTAATGATATACGAGTCGCGCACAGATACAAACGCTAGGAAGATAACATGCAGCCTACTTATTACACAAGCAGCAGCCTGTTGTGTAGCTAGTGACACTGGATATTGTTATGTTCTGGCCTTATGAACTCTGAAAGGAATGCGTTCACTACAGATATACACACGTATAGACAAGGTGACGTAATGATATACGAGTCGCGCACAGATACAAACGCTAGGAAGATAACAAGCAGCCTACTTATTACACAAGCAGCAGCCTGTTGTGTAGCTTGTGACACTGGATATTGTTATGTTCTGGCCTTATGAACTCTGAAAGGAATGCGTTCACTACAGATATACACTCATATAGACAAGGTGACGTAATGATATACGAGTCGCGCACAGATACAAATGCTGGGAAGATATCATGCAGCCTACTTATTACACAAGCGGCAACCCGTTGTGTTGATAGTGACACTGGATATTGTTATGTTCTGGCCTTATGAAATCTGAAAGGAATGCGTTCACTACAGACATACACACGTCTAGACAAGGTGACGTAATGATATATGAGTCGCGCACAGATACAAACGCTGGGAAGATAACAAGCAGCCTACTTATTACACAAGCAGCAGCCTGTTGTGCAGCTTGTGACACTGGATATTGTTATGTTCTGGCCTTATGAACTCTGAAAGGAATGCGTTCACTACAGACATGCGCACGTATAGACAAGGTGACGTAATGATATATGAGTCGCGCACAGATACAAACGCTGGGAAGATAACATGCAGCCTACTTATTACACAAGCGGCAGCCCGTTGTGTTGCTAGTGACACTGGATATAGTTATGTTCTGGCCTTATGAACTCTGAAAGGAATGCGTTCACTACAGACATACACTCATATAGACAAGGTGACGTAATGATATACGAGTCGCGCACAGATACAAATGCTGGGAAGATAACATGCAGCCTACTTATTACACAAGCAGCAGCCTGTTGTGTTGCTAGTGACACTGGATATTGTTATGTTCTGGCCTTATGAACTCTGAAAGGAATGCGTTCACTACAGACATGCGCACGTATAGACAAGGTGACGTAATGATATATGAGTCGCGCACAGATTCAAACGCTGGGAAGATAACATGCAGCCTACTTATTACACAAGCAGCAGCCCGTTGTGTTGCTAGTGACACTTGATATTGTTATGTTCTGGCCTTATGAACTCTCAAAGGAATGCGTTCACTACAGACATGCGCACGTATAAACAAGGTGACGTAATGATATATGAGTCGCGCACAGATACAAACGCTGGGAAGATAACATGCAGCCTACTTATTACATAAGCGGCAGCCCGTTGTGTTGCTTGTGACACTTGATATTGTTATGTTCTGGCGTTATGAACTCTGAAAGGAATGCGTTCACTACAGGTATACACACGTATAGACAAGGTGACGTAATGATATATGAGTCGCGCACAGATACAAACGCTGGGAAGATAACATGCAGCCTACTTATTACACAAGCGGCAGCCCGTTGTGTTGCTTGTGACACTTGATATTGTTATGTTCTGGCGTTATGAACTCTGAAAGGAATGCGTTCACTACAGACATACACACGTATAGACAAGGTGACGTAATGATATATGAGTCGCGCACAGATACAAACGCTGGGAAGATAACATGCAGCCTACTTATTACACAAGCGACAGCCCGTTGTGTTGCTTGTGACACTTGATATTGCTATGTTCTGGCGTTATGAACTCTGAAAGGAATGCGTTCACTACAGACATACACACGTATAGACAAGGTGACGTAATGATATATGAGTCGCGCACAGATACAAACGCTGGGAAGATAACATGCAGCCTACTTATTACACAAGCGGCAGCCCGTTGTGTTGCTAGTGACACTGGATATTGTTATGTTCTGGCGTTATGAACTCTGAAAGGAATGCGTTCACTACAGACATACACACGTATAGACAAGGTGACGTAATGATATATGAGTCGCGCACAGATACAAACGCTGGGAAGATAACAAGCAGCCTACTTATTACACAAGCGGCAGCCCGTTGTGTTGCTAGTGACACTGGATATTGTTATGTTCTGGCCTAATGAACTCTGAAAGGAATGCGTTCACTACAGATATACACACGTATAGACAAGGTGACGTAATGATATAGAAGTCATGCACAGATACAAACGCTGGGAAGATAACAAGCAGCCTACTTATTACACAAGTGGCAGCCCGTTGTGTTGCTAGTGACACTGGATATTGTTTTGTTCTGGCCTTATGAACTCTGAAAGGAATGCGTTCACTACAGACATACACACGTCTAGACAAGGTGACGTAATGATATACGAGTCGCGCACAGATACAAATGCTAGGAAGATAACAAGCAGCCTACTTATTACACAAGCGGCAGCCTGTTGTGTAGCTTGTGACACTGGATATTGTTATGTTCTGGCCTTATGAACTCTGAAAGGAATGCGTTCACTACAGACATACACACGTCTAGACAAGGTGACGTAATGATATACGAGTCGCGCACAGATACAAATGCTAGGAAGATAACAAGCAGCCTACTTATTACACAAGCGGCAGCCTGTTGTGTAGCTTGTGACACTGGATATTGTTATGTTCTGGCCTTATGAACTCTGAAAGGAATGCGTTCACTACAGATATACACACGTCTAGACAAGGTGACGTAATGATATACGAGTCGCGCACAGATACAAACGCTGGGAAGATAACAAGCAGCCTACTTATTACACAAGCAGCAGCCCGTTGTGTTGCTAGTGACACTTGATATTGTTATGTTCTGGCCTTATGAACTCTGAAAGGAATGCGTTCACTACAGACATACACACGTCTAGACAAGGTGACGTAATGATATACGAGTCGCGCACAGATACAAACGCTAGGAAGATAACATGCAGCCTAGTTATTACACAAGCGGCAGCCTGTTGTGTAGCTTGTGACACTGGATATTGTTATGTTCTGGCCTTATGAACTCTGAAAGGAATGCGTTCACTACAGATATACACACGTCTAGACAAGGTGACGTAATGATATACGAGTCGCGCACAGATACAAACGCTAGGAAGATAACATGCAGCCTAGTTATTACACAAGCGGCAGCCTGTTGTGTAGCTTGTGACACTGGATATTGTTATGTTCTGGCCTTATGAACTCTGAAAGGAATGCGTTCACTACAGATATACACACGTCTAGACAAGGTGACGTAATGATATACGAGTCGCGCACAGATACAAACGCTAGGAAGATAACATGCAGCCTAGTTATTACACAAGCGGCAGCCTGTTGTGTAGCTTGTGACACTGGATATTGTTATGTTCTGGCCTTATGAACTCTGAAAGGAATGCGTTCACTACAGATATACACTCATATAGACAAGGTGACGTAATGATATACGAGTCGCGCACAGATACAAATGCTGGGAAGATATCATGCAGCCTACTTATTACACAAGCGGCAACCCGTTGTGTTGATAGTGACACTGGATATTGTTATGTTCTGGCCTTATGAACTCTGAAAGGAATGCGTTCACTACAGACATACACACGTCTAGACAAGGTGACGTAATGATATATGAGTCGCACACAGATACAAACGCTGGGAAGATATCATGCAGCCTACTTATTACACAAGCGGCAACCCGTTGTGTTGATAGTGACACTGGATATTGTTATGTTCTGGCCTTATGAACTCTGAAAGGAATGCGTTCACTACAGACATACACACGTCTAGACAAGGTGACGTAATGATATACGAGTCGCGCACAGATACAAACACTGGGAAGATAACATGCAGCCTAGTTATTACACAATCGGCAGCCCGTTGTGTTGCTTGTGACACTGGATATTGTTATGTTCTGGCGTTATGAACTCTGAAAGGAATGCGTTCACTACAGACATACACTCATATAGACAAGGTGACGTAATGATATACGAGTCGCGCACAGATACAAATGCTGGGAAGATAACATGCAGCCTACTTATTACACAAGTGGCAGCCCGTTGTGTTGCTAGTGACACTGGATATTGTTATGTTCTGGCCTTATGAACTCTCAAAGGAATGCGTTCACTACAGACATGCGCACGTATAGACAAGGTGACGTAATGATATATGAGTCGCGCACAGATACAATTGCTGGGAAGATAACATGCAGCCTACTTATTACACAATCGGCAGCCCGTTGTGTTGCTTGTGACACTGGATATTGTTATGTTCTGGCGTTATGAACTCTGAAAGGAATGCGTTCACTACAGACATACACTCATATAGACAAGGTGACGTAATGATATACGAGTCGCGCACAGATACAAACGCTGGGAAGATAACATGCAGCCTAGTTATTACACAATCGGCAGCCCGTTGTGTTGCTTGTGACACTGGATATTGTTATGTTCTGGCGTTATGAACTCTGAAAGGAATGCGTTCACTACAGACATACACTCATATAGACAAGGTGACGTAATGATATACGAGTCGCGCACAGATACAAATGCTGGGAAGATAACATGGAGCCTACTTATTACACAAGTGGCAGCCCGTTGTGTTGCTAGTGACACTGGATATTGTTATGTTCTGGCCTTATGAGCTCTGAAAGGAATGCGTTCACTACAGACATACACACGTATAGACAAGGTGACGTAAGGATATATGAGTCGCGCACAGATACAAACGTTAGGAAGATAACATACAGCCTACTTATTACACAAGTGGCAGCCCGTTGTGTTGCTAGTGACACTGGATATTGTTATGTTCTGGCCTTATGAACTCTGAAAGGAATGCGTTCACTACAGACATGCACACGTATAGACAAGGTGACGTAATGATATAGAAGTCGCGCACAGATACAAACGCTGGGAAGATAACATGCAGCCTACTTATTACACAAGTGGCAGTCCGTTGTGTTGCTAGTGACACTGGACATTGTTATGTTCTGGCGTTATGAACTCTGAAAGGAATGCGTTCACTACAGATATACACACGTATAGACAAGGTGACGTAATGATATACGAGTCACGCACAGATACAAACGCTGGGAAGATAACATGCAGCCTACTTATTACACAAGCAGCAGCCCGTTGTGTTGCTAGTGACACTGGATATTGTTATGTTCTGGTCTTATGAACTCTGAAAGGAATGCGTTCACTACAGACATACATACGTATAGACAAGGTGACGTAATGATATAGAAGTCGCGCACAGATACAAACGTTAGGAAGATAACATGCAGCCTACTTATTACACAAGCGGCAGCCCGTTGTGTTGCTTGTGACACTGGATATTGTTATGTTCTGACCTTATGAACTCTGAAAGGAATGCGTTCACTACAGATATACACACGTATAGACAAGGTGACGTAATGATATAGAAGTCGCGCACAGATACAAACGCTGGGAAGATAACATGCAGCCTACTTGTTACACAAGTGGCAGCCCGTTGTGTAGCTTGTGACACTGGATATTGTTATGTTCTGGCGTTATGAACTCTGAAAGGAATGCGTTCACTACAGATATACACACGTATAGACAAGGTGACGTAATGATATAGAAGTCGCGCACAGATACAAACGCTGGGAAGATAACATGCAGCCTACTTATTACACAAGTGGCAGCCCGTTGTGTTGCTTGTGACACTGGATATTGTTATGTTCTAGCCTTATGAACTCTGAAAGGAATGCGTTCACTACAGACATACCACGTATAGACAAAGTGACGTAATGATATACGAGTCGCGCACAGATACAAACGCTGGGAAGATAACATGCAGCCTACTTATTACACAAGCGGCAGCCCGTTGTGTTGCTAGTGACACTGGATATAGTGGACGAAAAGGAGGGGAAGGAGGAGGAGGAGTAAGAATTCGTTTTGCTAATCTATGAAAGATGGGAGTATTTCATTCCAGAAAACACTACTAGTGTATTGGAAATGCATTTAAAAAGAAGAAAGAGAGATTAAAATGTTGAAGATATCTGTGTGCGAGAGAGGGAATGACGTAATTAAGAAAAGGATCGATAAATACCTATTATGCGTTTCAAATGGGAAGAGTTCTGGAGTCCCGGTAATCAGATGCCGTATCACACTCAGCGTTACCAGCTTGTTATCCCACTCCTTTTATATTTTCCTCTCTCTCGCACACTCATACAACATGCACGTCTGCTTGGTGCTAGATGTAACGGTGAGCAAATTATATTTTACATTTTTTTACAATGATGCAGTTGCCAAAATAAAAATTGGAAAAAGCATTCTCGCAGATTATGCGTATTTTTAAATACTATAACTATAATTATAGTTTATGAATTACCTGTTTTTCTAATCCAAATGCGGGACACGCTTGTTTTACCTACACCACAGGGTTCAGCAGTAAGCCGTTAGGCATTTTTGAAATCGAGCTGATTTCTATATTCCTCATTGCCCAATTTTTTGAATAACTTTTACACCTTAAAAACAATACTTCGAGCCTGACTTCACAGTACCTGCTTTTTTGACTCGCCACTAAATTCACCGCAAGAAGCCATAGCACTATATAACTCTTACTCTACTGTTGTGTAAAGAACAACTGAATGATATTGATCTGAACTCTCCAGAGTAAATAAACACTTCTTATCCAGCATTCATTCATAAACATAAGCATACAGCATTCCACAGGCTAACAGGTTTGCTCTTTCTGAAATTTAACACCTGGACTTATTCACAGTAAATCTTTTATCACATCATGTCAGTAGTTTAAATGTCAGTTCTGAGTAATTAAAAGTATATATACATACATACACACCAACCACTTTGAACTCTCTAGAGTAAATAGAGATTACGAACCATTCATAAACAAAGATATAATGTGACCAGACACGTTTTGCCAGGGCAGCAGCAGTTTTGTTTCCTCTCGCTTGAATTGGCTTATTCAAAGTCATTTTTTTATCACGTCATGTCAAACATTTACGTTTCATTTCTGAGTAATTACAAATACACGTACACGAATACATGACAACCAATAATGATATTCATACAGTGCTTACGTCGCGATTTATTGTTATAATACAGGTAATAGTGGTTTATTTATTAGTATTAGAAAAACTATTTGAGGTAACAGTATGGGGTTTTCATGGTGTTGTTAGATACATTACTCTCTACCTTCCACGTGGATCAGTTTCGGCAACATCTGAATTTTTGTCTTAGCGCGAATAGTATTTCATATACAGGATGTTACAAAATGGTACGGCCAAACTTTCAGGAAACATTCCTCACACACAAAGAAAGAAAATATGTTATGTGGACATGTGACCGGAAATGCTAAATTTCCATGTTAGAGCTCATTTTAGTATTTCTCTTAAAATGTAAATTGAAATCATTCGTGCAGACAATTGTCAAAATACCCCATTGTGGTTCATGCACGATGGAGCTCCTGCACATTTCAGTCGAAGTGTTTGTACGCTTCTCAGCAACAGATTCGGTGACCAATAGATTGGTAGAGGCAGACCAATTCCATGGCCTCCACGCTCTCCTGACCTCAACCCTCTTGACTTTCATTTATGGGGTCATTTGAAACCTCTTGTCTACACAACCCAGGTACCAAATGTAGAGACTCTTCGTGCTCGTATTGTTGACGGCTGTGATACAATACGCCATTCTCCAGGGCTGCATCAGCGCATCAGGGATTCCATGCGACGGAGGATAAATGCATGTAACCTCGCTAACGGAGGACATTTTGAACATTTCCTGTAATAAAGTGTTTGAAGTCACGCTGGTACGTTCTGTTGTCGAGTGTTTCCATTCCATGATTAATGTGATTTAAAGAGAAGTAATAAAATGAGCTCTAACATGGAAATTAAGCGTTTCCGGACACATGTCCGCAAAACATATTTTCTTTCTTTGTGTGTGAGGAATGTTTCCTGAAAGTTTGGCCGTACCTTTTTGTAACACCCTGTAGATTGAGTAGGTTGGCGCTCTTCACACACCACTTAGCGGGAATGCAATACGACAACACTGCAGGACTCCGATTTGTTGTTCACCTTGTAGCGCTCAAGGCCAAACACCTTCCTATTTGAAACACATACGTTGTTCCTGGAGAGTTATATAAAACCATCTACGTTTCATGTGGCAAAATTGTGTTTATTTCCCTTTGAGGCTTAAATATCTGTGCACCGAACTCGCTGGTCAGGTATAAGGAAACAGAACCGTCCCGGCACAACTAACTGATAAGAAACTCTCCTCATGTAGGCCAGTCTTGCTCGCATCGGAATACATTTGCTCGCGTCTGTACAATAGACCAAGACTAGAACTCCATGTCGAGTCTCCTTGATACCATAATCGAACCCACATTTATGAAAAAAGAACGTATATCTTTAATTTTCTAGGTAGTATGTTTCATTCAGACTGAGTTTCGTATAACTTTGTATAAGCGGTACTAAAATCATAATATTATACAAAAAAAGATATGACAGAAGTATTGTAGACCTCTTTAAAGCATTTAATGCGTATTTCTTATTTTTATCGTTAATACTGTTAATTACTTTGTTTAAAGGGCTACGTCAGCTAGGGAAAACCATGAGAAAGCATTTAAATCTTGGTAAAATGCAGAATTTTAAATCGTAAAGGTTCTGAGTCACCTAGGTTTATAAAGCGGCATGAAGAAACATGTCTGGAAGCATGGATGAAATTTGGAATGTCCCTGTCAACCCAAAAAGGAGTAGTATGCAGAAGCAAATGATAAATGCCGGCACTTTACCTAACTCCGCTTTGCGCAGGATCGGCTAGTTCCAGATTGAGCACACGCCACAGCGACACGGCAATGCAACTTCAGTTTGTTGGTGCGGTGCGAGTAGTGAAGTGGTTCATTGGAGGTAGCCAGCCCGTAACCATGGACACGCAAGGTGAGAACCAATTTACTTTTATGTTTATTGCATTGTAAAAGGAGTGGAAAGATTTATTTTTTTCTTTATTTTTATGTGCATGCAATATTATTTTTTACTACTTTCTAAAAAGCCTTCCACGTGCTGTAATTTTTAATGTCTCCGCTACATATTTACACAAAGAAACGTTTGTACTCAACCCAACATTTTATACTAAAATTACCGAAATATAATTCTTAATTTAAGCATTTTTAAAAATAATACCTGAGCTTGTGAACAGCAAAAATTGAAAACTAAAACCAGTTGCTACTTAAATTCAACAACTTGAAACGTTGCGACAAGAAGAAAGTATAAAAATTGCCCCCTTTGACTAACATTTACGTATGAAAACATTCGAAATTTTTATTTTCTCAAAAGTTACCCTAAGATAATTATTAAAATAATATATATTTAAAATATTTTCATGGCAAAAAAATACAAATACTGAATTATCTAATAATACCCTCAGAAGCAATCTTAATTCTTCATTACTTTTACATATCTGATTAGCCTTAAAAGTTAGACGAAATTTTGCTGCAGAAAATATATACACTTACTTAAAAAAACGCAAATATATCAAGTACAATTTCTGGCGGGATGAGCTGGTTCTGATATATCCTGTTATTGTTTATATTTTTAATTCTTGTGCCCGATTTCACCAACAGATGTTAAAATCGACGTTAACAAAAGTAACGTAACAATTGTCACAGCGCTAAAACAAAAGTTAAATTTATTGCATTTCACCAACCTGTTTTCTTAAAATGTAAACAAACCTGTGTTAACGCCAAGAAACTTGTAAATATCACAGCTATAGAAGGCTATGGATGATTTTCTGAACGTACTCCGATGCGCCTTTGTTTTCATTTTCGTCTGCACAAATCGCGGATGAACAAAATCATAAATAAAGCCGTGAGACGAATTTCTCTTCAACGGAGAAAGAATTTTTAATTGAAATAGTGACGAAGTGTAAGGATATCGTGGAAAATAAGAGGACGGATGTAGTGAATGTAAAAGAGAAAGATGTCGCGGGGAAAATATTCGAAACGAATTTAATTCAAATGCATGTGTCACTACTACAAGCACCAAACAACTTGTCAGTATTACGTAAATTTAAAACGAGGTGCGAAGAACAAGTGCCTTAAACGTTTCAAGACGGGAGGTGAACAATGTATTATCCACATAATTCAGTGAATTATAAAATCGCAAAGTTATTAATACTTGAAGCTAAGGCGAGATCGCCATATTCCTTTCGATGTATATTCTAACTCATTATTA